>MU770367.1:2831-34301 GCA_026770625.1 Nicotiana glauca | reverse complement strand
CCCCCCCCCCCCCCAAACTCCAGAATCATCATACGGAGCTATTCACAGTCTTGGAATCCCAAACGGACATCGATAACACTGAGATACACTTCAAGCCAAACTTATGAAATTTTTTCTAAAATGCTAACTTCCACAATAGGCGCAAAAATGCTCACGGGTTATCCGAACCCCGAATGGGGCATACGCCCAAGTTTGAAATCATCATATGAACCTGCTGGAACCTTCAGATCCTAATTCCAAGGTCGTTTACTCAAAATTCTAATCCTAGTTTATTCTTTCACTTTAAGCTTCTGAAATAAGAATTGTCTTTCCAAATCAACTCCGAACTTCCCGAAACTTAATTCTGACCACACGTACAAGTCATAATACCTGAAATGAAGCTGTTCATGGCCTCCGATTGCTGAACGGAGAGCTAAGATTCAAAACGATCGGTCGGGTCGTTACAGTATTCAATTGGTGATCAAGCAATCAAATAATTAAGTGCAGGATTGAATAAATAAACCAATATGATAAACTAAGAAATCAAAATCAATATTCGAATAACAATAGTCATGAAAGAACAACAACCCTAGAACATGAAGTTTATCTCCACATAGACATGGTAGCAAAACAACAAATCATAAAAAGAAACATAAAAAGACTAAGTTGGTGGAAGAAAAGATGAAACCCGGCCTCCGTGGCGGCTCTGTGCTTGTGTTTTCCTCTCAAAAATGTCCTCCTCCCTCAAAATACCGTTTTTCCATGTATATATACCAAGTAGGGTTGGGCCCAAACAATTATAACTTATCCAATATGAAAAAAGACACTTTTCCCGGGTTTGACTAGCGCGATGGCGCTAGTCCTCGCGCTAGTGGCCCAGTGTTCTGCCTGACGAGCGCGACCAGAGCGCGATTGCGCTATTGACGTGCATTTTTCACCCTGTGCTATTTTGATTTTAGAAAAACATAAACATGAAAGTTGTAGCTCTTTGAGTTATATTTCCAACCATATATTGTGGAGTCAAAACGGAGTTCTGAGAAAAATGTTATACCTATTGTACTAGACAGTGTGCAATATGCCTACTGTAGTATTTGTTTGCTCTAACTATCATCCGTTGACCCCAAACACGATCCCGACTTAATTCCTTGAACTTTTACTCAAACTTTAAAGCTCCAACTCACTTGAATACATTCCATAAAATCTACATAGCTCGGAATCACTCCTACAAGGCATAAAACACACAGTTAGTGCAAGACACTAGCGATTAAAGCTCAAACTCAATTAAAGTGCAGTAAATTAGAGTGTAATAAGCAACTAAAATACATAATTATAGTCTATCATCAACACCCGTAGTTCTTACGGCTTAAATTGAATTGTTTGTTTGGTAATTTTCTAGATTCTATTGGTCCGGAGGCTTGTGTGAAGGGAAAAGCGGTGATTAAGCCTTGAGTTTGGCCGAAGGAACAAGGTAAGTGTTGTGGGTAACCTTATCTTGATGGATTAGGTATTATTTGCTTACTTTTTACATGTCTGGATGTTGAGTACAATGTGTAGGTGAGGTGACGAGTATCTATACGTTGTTGTCGAGTCATAGCATATGAGTGAGCCTTATTCTTGCAAATGCTGTATTTTTTTTTATCATATTGTTCATGTGTAGACTAGTTACTCGATGTGTTGAGAAGTTTTTTATCATGTTTTATTGAATTTGGTGTTGACGGGGTTTTTACCCGAAGTTGAGATTAGTATTGTGGAACAAAGTGTTGAAGTAAGACTTGTTGTTACCAATTTTATCTCCCTATTATTGTTGTCTCAGTTTTGGTGTGGGAGAGTGATACAGCACGAAGGGTGATGCCGTGCACATTTCTATTATTATTTATCTGGTGAGGTTTAGAGTAAAAGTATAAAGGGTGATGCCATGTACATTTCTATTATTCATGTGATGAGATTGAGTGTTAAGCACGAGGGCTGATGCCGTGCACGTTTCTATTATTGCTTATCTAGTGAGGTTGAGAGTAAAAGCACGGAGAGTGATGTCGTACATATTTTCTGTTTGTTGTAATTACTTGTGATTACTGGTTCAAGGTGTATTAGCTGTTTAAATTCCTCTACTACTGTGATTCTTTATTTTGGTACCCTCTTAGCATGCTTCCCTTGCCGTTAATTTCTGCTTAGCTTCTATTAGTTGTTATTTTGCTAGCACATTGTTTAACTGCACTGGTTTATGTATGTGTCTTGTCCTATCCTCGTCTCTACTTCGCCGAGGTTAGGCTCGGCACTACTAGTACATAGGGTTGGTTGTACTGATGTTGCACTCTGCACTTTCTGTGCAGATTCCGGTACTGGACTATGTTGACTCAAGTTGAGTTGCTGCCTTCAAACCCACGGGAGACCCAAGGTAGATCTACCGGCATTCGCATACCCTGGAATCCCCTTATTGTTATTCTAGTTTACTGTTTCTTTTAATTCAAAGATATTTGTATTTTCTTTCAACTACTACTTGTAGTGATTCTTAGAAGTTCATGAATTGTGACACCAGTTTCTAGGTAGTTGTGTATAAGTACTTGGGTTATTACTAAATTTTGCACTCTTAATCTGTTTTGGTTTAATTGTTGTTATTTACTGATTTGTTGAAGGGTTAGCGTATTGAATCTTTACCCGTTGGCTTGCCTAGCATTTGAAAAGTTAGGCGCCATCGCAGTCCCATCGGTGGAAAATTCAGATCGTGACAGTGTTTTATATAGTTCATTATAAAAATGATAATTTTGTACCAAACTTATTTATTTTAAGGACTATGGTTTGTGATAATGATAATGAATGTTATTGATGAAAGTTTTGTGTATGCAAAATAGCAAGTTTGCTTGTTTGTTTGGTACTGTTGGATATTTTTTATAGTGTTTAGAACTTGTGGGTATAAGTCATGTTTCATATTTTTTTCAAATAAAAAGTGAAACATGTTCTGAAAAATTATGTCCAATCACATTTTCATCTTCAAACCAAACTTCACCCAAGTCAGATTTTTCAAAATAAATTTAGAAATCTATGGTCAAATGCTAGCTAAGTTTTCACAAAATACTTGGTCAAAAGTCAGAGGGGTTTAACACACTAACTTTGAATAACTATAAGTGTCTGGATGAAACTTCGTTGAGTATAGAGACTCGGATAACAAACCCAAACAATTACAAGTATTGTCTACCAACCTATTTTGACTTAAAAGTCTAATAAACTCATTGTTAAAAATATTAAATAATGAACCCATCAAATTATAAATTATGAATCCCTGAATATCCAGTTGGCTAGAGTCTAATCAATATTGCGCAAGTTAATCGGCTTAATGTGTAAAGGATCTATCATGTGGTAGCTATAATTAATTAGTTAGGGTCATGTCATCCCTCCCTCCTCTATTCTATTCCTAGAGTTTTATGCTACATGTTTCCTAGTATATTTCATCATTCATCACTCTCTTTCTCTTCTAACATTATTGTTACTCTGCTTCTTCTTGTTGTAGATGAGATAAAGGTCCTCAAATAATTCAAAGTTGATCGATTTTTAGAAATTATATTACTTGTGGTAGGTTCATCAGCTGACATTGATTAGACACATTATGACAGTGATTGTATTCTTGCTAGATATATGTTGGTAATTGTGATGGATGGTTTGAGCCGCACATTCATAAACTTACACGTTGAATTAAATGACATTTAACACTAACGCACAAATAAAAGGACAATTAACAAATGTATATTTTTTGACAGGTCCAAATAAGATCTGGATGTTGATGGGAGTTGAAACCAATGATCTTGTGGTCGTAATGTTGAGTCGAAACGGTCCAAAGATACTCTTAACATAGTGTGATATTGTTTGTTTTAGGTCAAGCCCACATAATTTTTCTCAATGGGGCGGTGCGAATGTGGGGCGGGCGGGTTTTCTCTTATGTGGGGCGAGGTGGGTTTGGTCTTACGCGGGTGCAGAGCGGGTTGAAACTGTTTTTTCAAAAACTAACGCGGGGTGGGGCGGTTGCGGGTTTCCTCATAGCACTGAACTTGGACTTTGTATATAAACTCCAATTCAAGCTCTGATTATGTGCAAAATGTATTTAACGTAATAGCGGATTCATTAAAACAAGACAAGCTGCCACAAGTCGTATCTTCAAGATTTATTTAGGAAAGCTAATGGAAATACAAAATTTTCGAAAATACAAGAGTAATGAATTAGAAATGCATGCATAAATTTAAAATCTCTGAAATTAGAAATATATTATTTGGATCCATATAAGGGATTTAAGAAACTGAAAACAGTGAAGTATTGAACTTCTGTTTTTTTAGCAAAAAGAAAATATGGGCGAGGCGGGGCGGGGTGGGTTAAAATTTTGCAGGTTAAGCTCCAACCTCACCCGCCCCACCACATTGTCATTCCTAATTAAGAATATCCAACTTCTTATAAGTAGCTTATTTTTCTTTTCTACTATCAATGTCGGGCATTATTCACACACTCACAACAATAGTAGAGCTTTTGTGGGCCAGATGTCTCGTGGTTATTTCCTCTTAACCTTGAAGGGGGTTTTTCACGTGAATTTGGCGTCTCTTGCATTTGATTTATTTTGCTTGATTTGATATTTTATTGTGGTATAGTTGCTGCCCATATCACCATTTGTGCCCGTATAATTGAGTTTTCCTTTTCTTAGAATGAAATTATAAATTTTTCATATTTGGCTAGTTCTTTTTCTTGTAAGAAAAGTTTTAAACTTTTATAAATTGAGGATTCTTCCTTCTCATTTAGTAAATCCACAATGTAGCAAGAAGGGGTTTGAGTGTCTTATTTAGAGAGGAACTTTTTGGGACAAGTGTTAGTGTGTTACTTGTGTTTGCTTCTTCGTGAGGTTGTTCTTTCGATATTTTATACTATTTTTTATATAGTGGACTACTCATCTCCGTCGTAGAAGTAGGTGAATTGACTGAATCACGTTAAATGTTTGTATTTATTTTGGTATATTTCTATTTTGTTGTCTGATTTATCTTTGCTTAAGGTTTACTTTACTAGCTTCCGCATAACACCTGATTTTTTTGGTGCTAACAAGTTATAGAAGAGTGAGGTTCAATACAGGTTCATCTTGGCAAGATTAGTTCTAGCCGCAACCTATTTAATAGTAATCATAATTTTTGTCTGAAAAATTTGACCAGAGTGTTACTCACGCTGAAACAAATTTTGTGATGGAGATTTGGAGATGTGACCTATTGAAGCTTATGTTAAGAATGTGGATTAAGTTTATTTTATCAGAAAATCCAGGCCAAGGGGGAGAATTGTTAGGTGTTTGTCTTGATTTTCTTATCATATTTAGTTTTCGTATCTCTTGAAGGAAAGGGAAACACATTTTTTGTGGTTACACTAATTCAGATATGGCAGATGATGTTGATACTTGCAAGTCAACTTCATGCTACTTGGTTAAATTTTCATGGGGAGCTGTCTTGGCAATCTAGGTTGCAAAAATGTGTTGCTCTATATAGAAGTTGAGCTTATTGCTACCGTTGAAGCTAGTAAAGAGCTTCTCTGGATAAAGAGATTTTTGGGGGAACTTGGCCTTTCTCAATAGAGGTATGTATTTTATTGCGACAGTCAAATTGCATTCATCTTGGCAAGAATTCTACATTCCATGATAGGTCTAAACATATTGATGTGAGATATCATTGGATTAGAGATGTATTGGAATCTAAGTCGCTTGAACTTGAGAAGATTCACACCGATAATAATGATTCGGATATGTTAACTAAAGTTCTGCCAAGAAGGAAGTTTAAAGAGTACTGCATGATCGCCGTGATGGCGGTATCCTCTACATAGCCGGGGGGGGAGATTATTGGGATTTTTTCCTTCCTGTGTGGATAAATAAAATACCTTTAGGACCTAGCTCACTTTGTCCTAAAGTCCACTATATATATGACCAACTTAGGTCTTATTTCATGAATACAAGAGTTATTTTACATCAGCCATATAGAGAGAAAAAGTGAGAAAAACTGATGAAACAATCAATTCATATCTTTAAGATTTTGCATTCCAATCGTGTGCACCATCTTCAAAAGATCGTTGGTATAGATTTAATAAACAAATCAGTCATATTAACTTGAATGAATATGTTGCGCCTTGAAATCATCATTCTTGATAAAGATGTGTGAGCACGTGATTTTTACCACGCTTAATTTACTCCTATAAATTCTTTAGAATTAGAATTTTTCCTTTATTATTTGAATTTTAGGAATTAATTGCATGATTTTGTGTTTTTGTTTGTGCATTTTTAATAAAATATAAAAAAAAAATAGCATCTAGGTTTCAATTTTAGCATTTTATTAGTAAGTCAATATTACAAAATATAAGAGAAAATAACCAAAAATAGTCCTTTTACAATTTTAAATTCTACATTTTATATTTTTAATTTAGTTTTCTTTAAATTAGAAATTAGTTAATTTTGGAAATTAATTAGTATAGTTCTAGATTTGATTTGGGTCTTTTAGTTTTGATCTTACATATAATAAAATCAGAAAATTTAGAAAAAATAATAAATAAATAAAGCACAAAATAAAAGAGAAGAAGAAAACAAATAGAAAATGAAATAAAAGTATTGGTTGGCAAATGTTTGGGCCAATTTCGTGCAGCCCAAATTAAAAATCACCAAAATCCTTCACAATCCAGACCAAAATCCAAACCAATATCCCTTTCACCCCGTCCGTCTTCTAAATAAACCAAACGACGTCGTTTTGACGCCTTTCAATCTGAGCCCTTCATCTTCTCCAATCCAACGGTCATGATTCGATTGTGGTAATTAAATAAAAATGTCTAAAATCTCTTTAATTTTAGAGACATTATACGTCTTCCTCGTACCTCTGCAGCCTCTCTGGTTCCGCCGCTGGAAATCGCCTCACGGCGGCGGCCGGCGTACGATGACGCTCAAAATTACACCACTTCCTCTCCTTTACCTCCCCATTCCAAATCTCCCGTTGGTTTCTCTCGAACATCCCTGGAACACTCGAATCTTTGAAACTCTAGGCGCTGCCTCCGCCGCATACGGCGGTGCCATCTCCCAAACCTCTTCAAAGTTACACCCTAAGTTCTCTTCACTTTCCTCTTCCTAAATCCCTAACTACTTTCTCTCAAACAACCCCCAATTTTCTCGAATTTCAAATCAAGAAAGCAGAACCCTAGAAGTCCGAGTTCCCTGAATTTTTCCAAGTCGCCTCAGTCTGGAGGTCGAGTCAAACCTCGCAATACTGCGTTCACTTGTTTTTGATTAAAGAACACGCGTATACACCATTCCGGGGCTCGAGTTGAAGTTCAATAGGTTCAATTGCATAAGTAAGCTTTCTGTTTTCGTTTTTCTTCTTCTTCTAGTATTTGAATCTCAAAATTAGTTAAGCTTCATGTACGTTCTGTAGGATTTGTTCCTGCATATTATATTAGTTCTAAGTCATAAGCGAGTCTGTTTTAATTTACAGTTTGATTATTGATTAGTTCTGATAATTGTCTTTATAATTAGTTTAATTTTGATTAGTTTAATTGATAGTTTGATTTCTAATTATTATCCAGTCAATCCTGTTTAAGATTTACTTGAGTACAATTAGCGTATTAATTGCCCAGACTTTAGTTTAAATTCTGCTAGTTTGTTTGAGTTTGAGCTTAGTTGATTTTTAGTTGTCTAATTGCAAATGGATTTTTATTTTGTTTCAGTCCTTTAATTAGTTAACTTGTCTAGTTTGATCTAGGTTTTGTTGGGTTAACCCTGATTGAGTAAATTATTTGGATATAGCTGATAGGTTAGTTCAACTAGTGTTAGTAATTTCAGGAAGTAGTCAGGGGTAGTTTAGGCATGGAAAAGGGCTGTTTTGTTAAAAATAGTAATTTCAAGACCCAAACAAGGTAGCACAGGAATTCCATTGCTAAAAGAATGCCCTAGGGCCTTCTAGAAGGGGGACTTAGTGTAAGTTTTCTGTATTTTTATGTAGTAACTTGGGTAACAAGTCATAAAATTAGGGTCTAATAGACAAATTCTGAAATAAAAAGGTGGGGAAATAGGAAAACCCTTCCAGAACATTCTGCCCCATTTCTTGCCTATAAAAGGCATCCCTAGTGCCTTGATTAAGAAGTTTTTTAGAAGGCTGAAAAATTCTCAAATCCTTTCCAGCTGCAAATTCCCCCTAAAAATCCTTTTCTTCAAGTTTGAACTTCAAATTTGAATCTCAAATTAAAGAGGTTCAGATTTGAAGAGATATAGCAGTAAAAACCTTCTTTTAGACCTCAATTCCTACCAAAAATCCCATATAAAACAAAAATGCAGTAAAAAAACTACAAAAACTAAAAAAAATTGAAGTTACTGTTCTATTGAAAAAGTTCTTCATAAATTCAAAGTTTCAAAGCTGAATTCCTGGTTTCAGTGTTCCCTCCTGTTGCAGTGTTTAAGATTGTCGAAGTTTTTTTGAAATAATTTTAAGTTGAATCCGGGGTCTACTTGAGTCAAGGTCTGGGTTTATTTGCTGATTGTTGGTACTGCTGGCTATTCAAACTTTCCTATTGATCATCCTTTCTCTTCTTTTGTTTCAATTCCAGGTACACCTATGGACCATAATGATAAAGCTCCATCCATTGTATACGAGCAAACACGAAATTAATAGATCCAGCATGCTTATACTACAAACCTGTTTTTTCTGGCATTTCATTTGTAGATTTAGCTGTAGTTTCATTTGTGGTTTCGGTTGCATTTAAAATGAATTGTATGGACTGTTATCTTTCATGTTAGGTAGTTGAGATAATTCATGTTAGTTTGGCTAATTCCTGTTAATTATTCCATATACCTGTTAACTAATATGACCGTTGTTAGACTATCTAAGACTATTTGGATATTAGTGATGAAGTATAGTATTTAATGTTAATGAGTTCAATCTGCTGCAACTGACCGTATGAATTTCATGTGTTAGATTGAGTAGCAACGCATAATTATAGTCCAGTTCAGTTTATGATAGGCTTTGTTTAAATAGGAGTTTGAATTCCTTTGTTTAAGTGTCATATGAGCTCCTTAGTAATTGAATGATTTCTTGTTACATCAATTGGCATTTAGTGCGGAATCCTTTCAGCTAGAGCTAAATAAATAAAAGGAAACTTGGTTTATTTTACTCTAAACCTGAACGCCACCCCTTGTTTATCACCACCTATATTCAAATAAACTTGATTGAATTTATACCAAAGAATTTAAATTCTTAGTACTACCTACTATGTTTAAATCCAAAACCTGTTTGAATTCAATTCTGGACCTAGAATAACAGCTCAGTTATACAAGATTCAACCCAGAAATTATGAGCTAATAATTGGCCCATTTGCTCATCAATGGAGTCTCGTGCAAACTGAACTCACGCTGAAGCCCAGCAACTTCTCCAACTTTGGGCCAAACTTTCAAGGCCCAAAAAGTTTATTATAAATCAAAACCCTTTAAAAATTATATTAGGAATATAGAAAATTGATTCGCAAATATAAATTTGGGTTTCAAATTAGGTGGCGGGTTCAAATTAAAAGGGTCCTCCCTCTTGTTTGAATTCAAACTTGAATTTGAGATTTGAATTTATAGATGTAAATTAATTAGCCCTTTTAGAGACAAATAATAAATAAAAAATCATAGTTTCTTTAGGTTGGCCTTTAATAAACGTGAGATGAGCCTCGCCAAACAAACCCATAAATTGCGGGGCCCTCTGTAATTGTCTATATAAAAATACTTAGAACTTGGGGCGTGACGTTTAGCGAATTTCACGGCCTTCCGCAAAGTAAATAATACGTTAGTCGTTTTAGGCGTGCTTTTAATAATTTTACCTTCCTAAATACGGGTGTGCATTTCATGCAACCCAAATCCAAATCCAAAAACGTTGAATAAGAATGTGTCGAGGATCCGGGTGCATTTCATGTAACGTGATCCAAAAACACGTTTTTAAACGACGTTCACTTTCTTAAAAATTAACTATAAGCGGTAAATAATTATAAAATTGCACTATAGGTTGGAACATGTATAAAAATTAGATTTTGGCCATTTGTAATAATTTAAGCGACCGTGCTAGAACCACGTGACCCGGGTGTGCCTAACACCTTCCCTCGGGTCAACAAAATTCCTTATTCAGAATTTCTAGTTCGCAGACTCCAATTGGGAAGTCGACAATTTTCCTCGATTTGGGATTTAAATTAAACCGGTGACTTGGGACACCAAAAGTCAATCCTATCCCAAGTGGCGACTCTAAAAATAAATAAATAATTCCATTTCGAATAATGTCACTTTAAATAAAAAAAACTCCCTTGTACATCTATCCTTCGGGGTAGGTGTGTAAAAAAGGAGGTGTGACAGCTCTGGCGACTCTGCTGGGGAAACAAACCCAGAATTCCGGTTCAGGGTTCAAGAATTCGAGCTTAGTATAATTGTTATATTTGGCTTTGTCTGATTTCTTCTACATGTTCCATGCTATATGTGCTAAATGTTTTACCGCTTTGATATTTGTTGAAATTGTATATATAAACTGTCACGAATCCCTTCCTCTTTCTGAGTCTTCTACATCATGGAGAAGGGTGCACTTCGTGTAGCTTCTCTTCTATTTAGAGTCTTTTTCCCAATTTAAAACGAGGTTGGATAAGTTGCTAAGCCGGTGGAGCTTCTGTATCCTCGGTACTCTGCCTCCCCCTCGGCTCGAGTTGTCCGCTCAGGTAAGCCAGGTCTAGACCAATAAACCTAGGGTTTAAACCTAGAAAAACAAAAACGCATGTCGGATCCCTAGTAGGACGTTTTTTTGCATCTTGTGCATTTGACTTAGGGGACTCAACACAGGGGTTGGGTCCATCTAGGACAGGTGACTCGAAATGAATTTACCATCCTGATGCATCTTACGTGCTACTTGCGCATTTATTTGCTAGGCTTTGCATGTTGACCGGCTTATCTAAATGAGTGAAAATTAAAAAATAAGCAGTGTTAGGACTAAGTGAGGGTGACCATTTGAAAAAAACCAATGCCCAAATAGTACCGATATACTGCCGGATTTTTGAAAAATGAAAAACAAAAAGAAAAACGAGAAAAATATTTGAAAAAATAGAAAGAAAATTGTGTTCAAAATAGTTTTGATTTTGGCATATCTACCCGAACTACGCTTGTTTGGTTCTCACCAATATGAGATACGTAGGCAACCCTCATCGGGTCCAACCTCCCTTTTGCAAAAATAGCCCAAAAAATGTCAAACTTTTAATTTTTTTGTCAAAATAAATCGGCCCGAACTACCTGGTTTGATTCTCACCGGATGTGAGATACGTAGGCAACCTCCATCGGGTCCAACCTCCCTTTTGTAAAAATAGCCAAAAAAAATGTCAAAAGTTTAATTTTCGTCATAAATAAGTCAGGTGATGTCATTCTTGTTTAAAATAAGCTGAATGTCCCCAAAAGGACGCCGGAAGGCTGTTTTTGCAAGAACAGCCACCTTGAGTCATTTTCAAATGGTTTGCAGGCACAGCCCTAAAATCTTCCTCCCATAAGTGCTGAAAGGACATATTTGCAAAGCCAAGTCCTTGTTTTCTAAATAAAGAATTTTTTGCGAAAATAGCCATTTTTTCAAAATAAGTCATTAAAATTCCATTTAAATAAATGTGCAGGATGACTTCAAGTAACATTGAAACCTTCTCAGTCCTGAGTGAGATCCTCTTGAAACTTCATATGTGGTGGCAAGATCTAGGAAAAGGAAGCAGAGATACTGTGGTTAAAATTTTGGGCGGCCTAGTGGATTTATTGAACATCAAGCCGAGGAAAGATATTATTGAGGCATTAATACCATTTTGGGACCCGACCCGTAACGTATTCCGATTTTCAGATTTTGAACTCACACCTACATTAGAGGAGATTGCGGGATACGCGGGTCTCAACGGGAACCTCCGAGGTAGATACCTATTGGCCCCACGACCGGTAACCCTTCATAGGTTTTTGGATTTGTTGAACATCAGCCGAGATATTCAAGACCCGCATCTGGCGGAAGGGTGTTGTACATTGCATTTCCTATATCACCGGTATGATAACCCAAAAGGTTTCGAGGAGCCCAACACTGGCTTAAAACATGCCGGAAATAAAGACAAATAGGAAGCCCGACGAGGATTAGCCTTTATAGTAGCCTTTCTGGGAGTGGTGGTTTGTCCGAGAAAAGATGGTCACACAGACCTCGGCCTGGTAGGGATGCTAGATGTTTCATTGAAAAAACCTACTAGCACAGTGGTTCCTCTGATCATAGCAGAAATGTACCAAGCTTTGACCAAATGTCGCGAAGGCGTAAATTTCTTTCAAGGTTGCAATTTGCTCTTACAGTTATGGATGCAGGAACACCTTTGTCACCGCACCGGCTATATGAACTACGGTTTAACTGGGTTGAGTTGTATTGCAGAATTTGGGACTCGGGTGACAGGTATTGAGTTCCCTAAGGATACTGAGGCCTGGTCATCATGCTTAAGATCCCTGACCGCAGATAAAGTTGAATGGGCTTATGGGTGGCTTCCTGCTACCGAATCTGTATACACATCAGCAGAGGTCCCCTATATTCTTTTGATGGGTACCCGAAGTATACAGCCTTACGCTCCTTACCGAGTTTTGTGATAACTTGGAAGATTCCAAACAGTGCACAATGATGAAGACCTGAGTGAGCACATCATTGAGTTTGGCCCGAAGGCTGCATTTCCTGAAGACAGAATCCAAAAGATATAGAACGAGTGCCGGTTCCTCGAGCCTAAAACCATAATGCAGGACCAAGCTAGAGGCGAGGTAGATCCCAAGTATCTAACATGGTTTGGAAAAAGATTTCAAATCCTAGAGAGACCCGCTAAAAGACCGCACGTGCAGCAGTTTACCGATAGGGTCCAGGTTCAATGGGATTGGCAAACAAAGGAAAAGGAGTACCGAGCTAGAATAGGACAGTTGGAGCAATAGGCCCAGGACCTCCAATTTGATAAGAGTGTACAGGCTGCAGGCGACGAGGGAGATAAAAAGAAATTAGCTCAGGAGAATGAAGCACTCAAAGCCCAAATTAAGCAAGTGAAAATAGTTGCCAGGAACCAAGACAGAAGTCTATATGATGAAAGGTTGATCAAAGGGTTAAAGAGACAAATATCATACGGACAAGAAGAATTAGAAAAATCCGAGGGAAACATGGCAAGGCTTCGAGCGCAGTGGGCCAAAGACTGAAGAAAGAGCCCAATTTGTGCAACAAATGAGGAAAAACTGCGAGGGGCCATTTTCAAAATGAAGAGAAAAATGAATACTATGGAAGAAAAGACAACCCAGCGGGATAAAGAATTCCAAGCCAAGATAAACCAATGCTATAGGTTAATTGCTGAGATGGAAAAGGAAATAAATTTGCTACAAGATCTGCACTTCCAGGACTCCCAGGTGCTAGAGGCTCGTACACAACAAATCAGCCGACTCCTCCAAGAAAAGGGTCGAATCAGGGAAAGGATCAGAAACATTGCCCACTATATTGTCATGAAGTGTTAGGCCGGCGAGCGAATGGGTCGTACCACGTCCTTTGCCTCAGTGATGATATTTGTTCACTAGGTCATGAATGATTTAGATCAGTTGCAAAGGGGTCTTGCACGTAGGCCCGCAGCGATGCCGAACGATGCTCCGTGGGCCCCAGGATTTGAAGCATTGATGTATTCTTAATTAATCGAGTCTGTAATTTTGCTTTCAAGTCTATTTTTGAAATTTCCTTTTCAAGAAAAGAAAAACAAATAGTCTAGTAGCTTTTGTAACCGCAGTTGTTATTAATGAAAATTTGAAAATTCCCAAAAATTATTTTCTTACTTTTGCATTTATTTGCAAGAACTACGCTTGGTCTGATTCATGCGGAGGTCATGATACGTAGGCAATCTACATAAGATTCGACCGTAATCCTAAGAAGAAGAAAAAAAAGAAATATGAGGAAAATAAATGAAAGAAAAACAAGAGAGAAAAAAGAAACACAAAGGAAGAAAATAAGGCATTGAGTGAAAACCATGGCCAAAGAAAAGAAAAAGCAGAAAATGAAAAGAAGGAAAAGAAAATGATAGAAAACAAAAAAAAAGAGAAAGAAAAGAGGAAAGGAATAAGAGGAAAAGCCGGGATGACGCGTGCAACCGAAGAAAACATGTAGATATTCATTTAATTGTGTAGGTGCATCACACTCCAATGTGCGGTTACCTATCTGTTATTTGTTTCATACTAACCGATGTTGCTGTCATTCCAGCTGAGTATTTTAGAAACCGTGGTTGTTTGTGGTAAATTGAACTTGCATCGATACTTCACCAGATCCAAAGGAAAAACAGAGATGTCATCTGAAATAACCCTGCCTGCAGTCCCCATACCCGAAGATAGCCCAATCTCTGGGGTCCCGGCCTCTGAATCCCTTACAGCTGAAGAAAATTGGATGTTGCGTCTGTGATTGATGGAAATGTGGGATGCTTGGAATAATGGAAAGGAACCTCCAGGAACTATCCCCGGATTCCCGGAGTTATTCCCTAGATCTGGAGGGGTTACCACTGTCCCCATCAGCCGCCCAAATATTCCTCTGGGACAACCTACTATGACTGCTAACTTCTTCGGAACACCCTCTGAGGCTCACCCCCAGGTGTTCCCGTCTGGAATTTCTCCCAATATCTTCACAACTCCACCATCCTCCGCAACAACCCAACCATTACTACCAAAGCATACTTTTGACCCCTCGGTCCTCATATTCCAGAATCCTGTCTTTCAGGCTGATCCTCCTCATTATCCTCAGTATGCCTACTCTCAGCCACCATATGAACTTATGCCGGGGCATGATAAAACCCCAAAGCCCCAGAGCAGGACGACATGGCAAAAAGAATGAGAAGTCTCGAGCAAAGCTTGAAAAATATACAAGGCTTGAGCGGGTAGAAGAACGTCTCCTATACAGACTTGTGTATGTTCCCGCATGTACACTTGCCAACAGGATTCAAAACACCAAAATTCGAAAAGTATGATGGGAACAACGACCCCATTGCTTATCTGAAAAAGTACTGCAATCAGTTACGGGGCGCCGGCGGCAAAGAGGAATTATTGATGGCATGCTTCGGGGAAAGCTTGATTGGTATTGCTTCAGAGTGGTATATGGATCGGGATGTCTCGCGTTGGCATAAATGGGATGATCTGGCCTGAGATTTTGTTCGAAAATTTTAGTACAATATACACATTGCGCCAGACAAGAACTCCTTGGCGAATCTAAAGAAAAAGCCCTCGGAGAGTTTTCGCGAATATGCAATTAAATAGCGTGAACAGGCGTCAAGGGTGAAGCCTCCAATGTATGAGTTTGAGATGGTCACTGTCTTCCTACAGGCTCAGAAGCAGATTATTTTCAAAATATGATGTCCGCTATGGGTAAGCCTTTCGCAGAGGCAATAAAAATCGGAGAGATGGTAGAGAATGGGCTAAAAAGGGTAGAATCTTGAGCCAATCGGCCATAAGAGCAACCTCCCAGGCCATCCAAGGCGGGTCTGGAGGAATGGCTAAGGGCAAAAAGAAAGAAGAAACAGTGATGGCGGCATCGGGAGGAAGAAGTTACCGGGCTCCTAGACTGTTGTTCTCAGAAAGAGCCCTTCAGCACTACTACCCTCACACAGATATGACTTATGCTCCTCCACCTTATGCGGTAATGAATGCTCAACCTTTCGGTCGACCGCAACCACAAGCTAACCTAAACCCACCTCCATTCCAAAGAAACCAGCCTTCTTACCAAAACCAATATAATCCCCGACCACCACAAAATAATTTCCGCCCTCGGGAACCACCTAGGAGACCAAATTTTACCCCGATTGGTGAACATATTCCATTTTGTTCCCGAAGCTCGTCCAGATGAACCTATTACAGCCTATTCCCCAAAACAGGCTGAACCCAGAATCTCCAGCCTATCAACGGGGTGTTCATTGTGCCTATCATTCAGGGGCTGAAGGGCACAGTACTGACAACTGCTGGACGTTGAAAAAAGTTGTGGAAGATTTGATCGAACAAGGGAAAATAGTGTTGAGGGATGAACAAGCCCCGAATGTTACCAATAATCCCTTGCCCACTCATAACAACAGGCCGGTAATCAGCATGATTTGTGAAGACCGAGACATTGATCCAGCTCTGAAAGCCATAATGTATTTCCAATACCGAAAGGAAGCCCAAGGTAGCCCCGAAGCAGGAAAAAGGGGACAAGTAGAATAAAGCTATCAAAATTGAGCCTGAGGAGAAAACTGAGACAAAAGCAGAGTCGGTGCCTCCTATACACGGGGTTCTTTATGTTCCGTGAGGTCGCCAAGAGAAACCACTATTTGCAAGCACTCCGAGGAAGTATGAAGTGAAGAAGGGGACACAGATGTATGTGCCGAAAGGGGCCTATGTGGTGCGGGGGACAATTAAACCGCCTCGGCTGAGTGAGCCAGTGGTTATTGGACGCGCACCACCAAAGCCCATGACCGACCCCTCCGCAATGCCGTGGAACTACCAACAAATAGTGGTCATATACAAAGGCAAGGAAATTTCAGGAGAACTTCCAGGAACAGTCCCTGTTGAAAAATATTCAAATATACAAGAGGTAAACAGCGCCATATGCAAACTCTTTCCATCTAAGAAGCAGGCAAGCGCTGAAGAAGCAGAGGCCTTTTTTCAGAAAATGAAGATGTCGGATTATGAAACAGTAGACCAATTGAGGAAGTGTCCTGAGCAAGTGTCACTGTTGTCACTTGTGACCAAATCTGCCAAACATCAGAAGATCCTTATGAAAACTTTAAACGAAGCATATATGCTAGTCGAGACTTTGGTTGAACAACTTGAAAGGATGGCAGAAAGATTCTTCGCCGTCAACCAACTCTCCTTCAGTAAAAGTGATTTGCCTCCAGAAGGAGCTGCCCACAATAAAGCCTTGCACCTGACTATCAAATGTGAAGGTTACTACGTTAAGCGGGTCATGGTGGACGGAGGCTCGGGGGTCGACATCTGCCCACTCTCCACTTTGCAAGGAATGGAGATAGGGACGGTAAGGATTCATCCAAATAATGTTTGCGTGAGAGCTTTCGATGGTGTTAAAAGGGATACCATTGGTGAAATTGATTTGATGTTGACCATAGGCTTGGTGGATTTCGAGGTGACTTTCTAGGTGTTAGACATGGATACGTCTTACAATTTTCTTCTGGGAAGGCCTTGGATCCATGCTGCAGGAGCTGTACCCTCTACCCTCCACCAGATCGTGAAATTTGAGCATGAAGATCAGGAGATCGTGGTTCGCGGGGAAGGTGAGTAGTCCATATATCGTGACCCATCTATCCCCTGCCTGGAGGTGAGGGAGGGAAGTGAGCATCTTGTCTATCAAGCCTTTGAAATCATGGTAGCTGATCAGTATGAGGAAGGACATCCATGCCTCCAGCCTTTCTTATCTAATGCTTTGATCATGGTAGCCAAATAAATGATTAGACATGGTTTCAAACCAGAAAAAGAGTTGGGAAAAGCTTTGCAAGGAATAGCCGAACCGGTAACGCTACCCGCAGCAAAAAAGTATTTCGAGATAGGCTTCCACCCTACCCCAGATGATGAGAAATGGGCCGATTGAAAAAAAGAAAGATGGATGGGTTCTGCCGCAACCATTTCCACATCTGTATGAAACCTTTGTCAAGCCTAAGTATGGCAAAAAAAAAGATGATGAGGTGTCACGGCTGATAAAATAGAAAATATCTGTGGAGCTATGAGGCAAATGCTTTATGAAACCAACATGGTCCAGCCAGGGGAAGGGACTAGCACCGCTGAGGTGATCTACATGGGACCAGATTCCAAGCTCCAAAATTGGAAGGCTACGCCATTCCCGATCAGGCGGGAGTCCCGGTAGATTAGCCATGTTACCTTTTCTGCATCTCGGGTTATTTCAGGGTGTAACTCAGGTGTTTCTTTTAGTTTCTTGTCTTTTGAATTCATGAATGTAGACCATGTTATATTCCCAAATTCCAAGAAATAAAATCAATATTTCATCGTCCATTTTTCTCTTTATTCTTTCTGATTCTTGATATTTTCCCTTTTTATTTTTTCTTTTCAGTTATAATAATGCGGCTTTAAATAACATGACATGCTTGCGGACTTCATGCCCAGACTCAAACACGTTGTCTAACTATGAAATAATGAATCAAGAACTGGAATATGATAAAGAAGAGGCTTTTATGGAAATAAACCGAGAATTGGAACAATTTGAGAACAAACCTAAGCCAAATCTGAATGACACTGAACCGGTTAATTTGGGAGCTGCCGAAGAAATAAGGGAAACCAAAATAAGCATTCACACAGATGAGAAAACTCGAGATGCAATAATTCAACTCTTGTTTGAGTTTAAAGATGTGTTTGCTTGGTCGTATGATGACATGCCAGGACTGAGTGTGGATCTAGTGGTACACAAACTGCCAATTTACCCCTATTGTCCTCCAGTGCAGAAAAAGCAAAGAAAGTTTAAAACTGATATCAGTGATAGAATTAAAGAAGAAATCACAAAACAACTGAAGGCAGGGGTAATCCGAGTGGTCCGATATACTACCTGGCTAGCCAATGTGGTTCCAGTGTCAAAGAAAGACGGGAAAACCCGAGTTTGTGTGGACTATCAAGATTTGAATAGGGCAAGCCCCAAAGATAATTTTTCATTGCCCAAACATGAAATACAGTCATTCGTGGATTGTTACGCAGGATATCACCAGGTGTTGATGGATGAAGAAGATGCCGAAAAGACATCTTTCACTACACCCTGGGGTACCTACTACTATCGGGTCATGCCATTTGGGCTGAAAAATGTTGGGGCAACTTATATGAGAGCCATGACTGCCATTTTCCATGACATGATGCATCAAGAGATAGAGGTGTATGTGGATGGCGTAATCATCAAATCCCGAACTCAGAGTGACCACGTTCAAGATTTGAGAAAGTTCTTTGAACGGCTGTGCAAGTATGATTTGAAGCTGAATCCGGCCAAATGTGCCTTCGGAGTCCCATCAGGCAAGCTCTTGGGCTTCATAGTCAGTAGGAGAGGTATTGAGTTAGATCCAACAAAGATAAAGGAAATTCGAGATCTGCCTCCTCCGAGAATAAGAAAGACGTGATGAGTTTATTAGGCAGGTTAAACTATATTAGTCGGTTCATTTTTCAACTGACTACCACGTGTGAGCCCATATTCAAACTTTTGAAGAAAGATGTAGCAATCAAATGGACATCCGAATGTCAAGGGGCCTTTGACAAGATCAAGGAATATCTGTCAAACCCTCCGGTGTTGGTCCCACCCGAGCTAGGGCAACCTCTCTTCTTGTATCTGACATTGTTGGAAAATTCTTTTGGTTGCGTTCTGGGGCAACACGATATAACCGGCAAGAAAGAGCAAGCGTTTTACTATCTGAGTAAAAAGTTCACCAGCTACGAGGCCAAATATACTTTGTTGGAGAGAACATGATGTGCTCTGACGTGGGTCGCTTAGAAGTTGAGACACTATCTTCAAGCCCACACTACCTACCTCATAACCAGATTGGATCCGTTAAAGTACATATTCCAAAAACCGATGCCCACCGGGAGACTAGCAAAATGGCAAATCCTGCTCACTGAATTCGACATAGTCTATGTCACTCGCACGGCAATGAAAGCCAAGTCATTGGCGGATCATTTAGCGGAAAACCCGGTTGACAAGGAATACCAACCATTGAGCACATACTTCCCAGATGAAGAGGTAAATTCAATAGAAGCAATCTCAAAAGACACTCGTGCTTGGAAAATGTTCTTTGACGGGCTGTAAACGCAAGAGGTGTAGGAATTTGGGCAATCTTGATATCACCCAATGGTCAGCATTATCCGGCTACAGCTAGGCTCCGATTCTTCTGCACAAACAACACAGCTGAATATGAAGCCTGCATCATGGGCATGAATATGTCCATTGACCAAGATGTTGAAGATTTATTGATCATGGGGGACTCCGATTTGATTATCCGGCAAGCACAGGGAGAGTGGGAGACTCGAGATGTTAAGCTCGTTCCATATCGACAGTATGTGGAAGATCTCACCAAACGCTTCAAGTCAATAGAGTTTAGGTACATTCCTCGATGTCACAATGAACTAGCTGACGCACTTGCCACTTTAACTTCAATGATGCCTTACCCAGGCAATGCCCATATTGATCCCCTGGAAATTTAAATCAAAGAAAGGCACGGTTATTGTAATGCGGTCGAGGTGGAACCCAGCATTCAGTCGTGGTATCATGATATCAAAAGATTTCTAAAAACACAAGAATACCCCGAGCAAGCCACTGGAGATCAGAAGAGAACCATTAGATGAAATGCGAGTGGTTTCTTTTTAAGCGGTTATGTTTTGTATAAAAGGACCCTGGACCTCAACTTACTAAGATGTGTTGATGCCGAAGAAGCCGGAAGAATTATGCATGAAGTGCACGCAGGGGTGTGCGGACCTCACATGAATGGCTATGTTTTGGCAAAGAAAATCCTGCAAGCGGGATATTATTGGATAACCATGGAGAAGGATTGCTTCAGCTTTGTTCGAAAATGCCATCAATGCCAGGTGCATGGTGATTCGATTCATGCACCTCCAACAGAGCTTCATCCGATGATAGCACCTTGGTTGTTTGTTGCCTGGGGTATGGACGTCATTGGACCGATCGAGCCGAAAGCTTCAAATGGGCATAGATTCATATTGGTTGCGATCGATTACTTCACAAAATGGGTTGAAGCCATCACTCTCAAGTCGGTCACCAAGAAAACTGTGGTAGACTTTGTGCACTCCAATCTCATTTTCCGCTTTGGCATTGCTGCAACTATCATTACTGATAATGCTACAAACTTGAATAGTCGTCTGATGGGAGAGTTATGTGAACAATTCAAGATAACACACAAAACTCTACTCCTTATTGGCCAAAGGCCAATGGTGCCGTTGAGGCAGCAAATAAGAATATCAAGAAGATTTTGAAAAGGATGATTCAAATCTCTAGGCAGTGGCATGAAAAATTGCCTTTTGCATTACACGGGTATCGTACCACAGTGCGTACATCAATTGGAGTGACCCCATACTTGTTGGTTTACGGAACTGAAGCAGTCATACCTGCAGAAGTAGAAATCCCTTCACTTCGTATGATCGTTGAAGCGAAAATTAAGGACAGTGAGTGGGTTAAAACCCGGCTAGAGCAGTTGTCATCAATTGATGAAAAATGGATGGCCGCAGTGTGCTACGGGCAGTTGTACCAACAAAGAATGGCCCGCGCCTATAATAAAGAAAGTACGTACCAGGAACTTCGAAGTGGGACAGCTCGTGCTCAGACGCATTCTCCCTCATCATCAGGAGGCAAAAGGAAAGTTTGCTCCCAATTGGAAAGGTCCATATATAATCCGAAAGATTCTGCCAATAGGAGCATTGTATCTGGGAGACATCGAAGGAAATGATCCCAAAACAGCAGTCAGTGCCGATGCCGTAAAAAGGTACTATATTTATACATTTCATGGCGATGGCTTTTATATATTGAGATGATGAAGGCTTTCCTTCCGGCTACCCCAAACACTTCAATCCTTCGTAAACCCTTTGAGCCAGTTCCGTTTATTTGGCTACCCTCTTTGGAACTCGAAAAAAAAAGAAGAAAATAAAAGAAAAAGAAAAAGAAAAAGACAAGAAGAAAAAGAAAAGAAAAAGAAAAAAAAGAAAAGAAAAAGAAAAAGAGAAAAAAAAAGAGAAGAAAATAAAAACAAAAGAAAAAAACAAAAACAAAAACAAGAAAAATGTTTGGCCTGAACTATGTTTGACTTGATTCCGAAAGGATACGTAAGCAGCCTCTTCCTAAGGTTCAGTCACACCAAAACAAAAATTCTAATTCCCCAAAAATTGAAACTGGGGCAGATGATATGTTGGTTCGGTTATGAATCCGCCGAAATGGTTCCAAAGTTGTAGTTCCACCCAAAATCCTTTTACCCCAAAGACCTTGTCCAAAGTCCTTCCGAGCAACTGGCAAAGGCAGGGAAGTGGCAAACATCATTGTTGGAATCTGATACAATTCAAAATGAGAGAAATAAAATGAGAGAGTCTTATCGGTGAAAACCTCCGGGCACCGTAAGGCGATGGTGAGTAGAGAAACTGAAAATGAGAGAGTCCGCTTAGTGAAAACTCGCAAAAAGCACTATCGGGCGACGGTGAGAAGAGAAATGATAGAGGTCGATCGGCGAAAACCTGCAAAGGGTGCTGTCGGCCGAAAAGACGACATCTCACCACTAAAAGAGTCCTGGCAACATCCCATGATTTTAAAACGCGGATCAATGGGTTCACGAGAAGCTGGAAAGTTTGTGTGGGTCGGGCGTCCACTCCAAGAAGCATGTCATGTTTATTTAAAGCCAGCATGTACCCCAAATAAGTCCTTCTTTTCCCCAGAAAGGAAAGCTTCTATTTAAACTTATATGCTTGCCTTTTGCATACTTTTTCTTTGAATCAATTTCGGTTAACTCTGATTCCAGAATTATTACAAAGAAAAGGTGGCAGGACTGGTTTCATAGGGCTCCGCCTGGTCAGAATCGAACGAAATGCCAAGCTTCAGCGAGTGCGCCAGTCCAATCCCGATTGACCATGGTAGTTGATGCTTTCGAAGCAAAGACATTGGAAAAAAAGAAAATCAAAGGCAAGGGCAGAACAAAGTGAAAAGGCCAGAGCCCACACAGGCGAGTCATAATGAAATCCTGAGAGTTGAAACTGGTCGGCTAGAAAAGAGATTCACCCTCAAGGCTAACAAACAGCAAAGTTCTCAAAGGAAAGGGGGCCGGGATCAAGCAATTGGGATGATCAAGGCCACGAAACCAACCACCGTTTCAAACTAACAAATTGTTCTTTGTTGAAAGCAGGTGCAGCCCCAAAGAAATGAAATGCGCAAGCGCTGAAACAGCTTTGTAGCAGGAAAACAAACAAAAAGGAAGTTTCCCCAAGATTCTTTCATGCGTTTTGCTAAATAAAAAAGGAAAATATAAAAATAAGAAGAAAAGAAGGAAAAAGAAGAGAACAAAAAAAGAAAATGAAAATCCCAAAAGAAAAACAAATCATAGTAGTATAGGAGTCTTTTCTTTCGAAATCCTGGCCAAAAAACCGAGGATCTCCCGGCCAAAAAATTGAAGAGCCTTTTTCTTTCCAAATTCCAGCCAAAAAACCGAGGATCTCCCGGCCAAAAAATTTAGGAGCTTTTTCTTTCCAAATCCCAGCCAAAAAATCGAGTATCTCCAGGCCAAAAACCGAGGAGCTTTTTTCTTTCCAAATCCCGACCAAAAAACCGAGGAGCTTTTTCTTTCCAAATCCCAACCAAAAAAAAACCGAGGATCTCCCGGCCCAGCTTTTTCTTTCCAAATCCCGACCAAAAAACCGAGGATCTCCCGGCCAAAAAACCGAGGAGCTTTTTCTTTCCAAATCCCGGCCAAAAAATCGAGGATCTCCCGGCCAAAAAACCAAGGAGCTTTTTCTTTCCAAATCCCGGCCATAAAATCAAGGATCTCCTGGCCGAAAAACCGAAGAGTTTTTCTTTCCAAATCCCGGCCAAAAAATCGAGGATCTCCCGGCCAAAAAATCGAGGATCTCCAGGCCAAAAAATCGAGGAGCTTTTTCTTTCCAAATCCTGGCCAAAAAATCGAGGATCTCCCGGCCAAAAAATCGAGGAGCCTTTTCTTTCCAAATCCCGGCCAAAAATCGAGGATCTCCCAGCCAAAAAAAATCGAGGAGCTTTGTCTTTCCAAATCCCGGCCAAAATACCGAGGATCTCCTGGCCAAAAAATCGAGAAGCTTTTTCTTTCCAAATCCAGGCCAAAAAACCGAGGATCTCCCGGCCAAAAATCGAAGAGCCTTTTTCCTTCCAAATCCCAACCAAAAAACTAAGGATCTCCTGGCCAAAAAACCGAGGAGCTTTTTCTTTCCAAATCCCGGCCAAAAAATCGAGGATCTCACGGCCAAAACCGAGGAGCCTTTTCTTTCCAAATCCAGGCAAAAAAATCGAGGATCTCCAATGGAATAAATCTCAATCTAGAATCAAGAAAAGAAGAAAAAGAAATGAACTCTCAAGTATGAAGCAAGCAAAGCGCGGATGGCTCAAAATCTGATTGAAGTCATAAGCTCCGCTGATCCTATTTTGACCCAATGTTGCATGAAGAAGTAAACACCTATAATTTGCGAGTATCAAGATTCAGATCGAAGTCCACAGCAAAATCAGCTAAGACTCAAGATCAAGTCTCAAGAAACTATAGATAGGAATCTTGTAACTCATAGTTGATAGGCATAACTAGCTTAGCTTTGATTTTCTTTTCGGTGTAATAAGGAGGTCAGCAAGAAGCAGCAACAGCAACAGCAGTGAAATTCACAGCTCCTGTTAGTCCGAGCTACCAAACCTTCCAGAACTACACTGACCTGATTCCTTTATTGCCAAGGATATGTAGGCAACCTTTGAAGCAGGGTTCGGTCAGATGGATTTCAAAATGCTTCTCATGGAGTGCTGAGCAGGCAAAAATCCTTCATGGTTCTTATTTATCTTTGCTCGAAAACCCTTCGTGTCTTCAAGCAAAGAGGGGCAGCTGTGAGCACGTGATTTTTGTCACACTTAATTTACTCCTATAAATTCTTTAGAATTAGAATTTTTCTTTTATTATTTGAATTTTAGTAATTAATTGCATGATTTTATGTTTTTGTTTGTGCATTTTTAATAAAATACAAAAAAAATATAGCATTTAGGTTCTAATTTTAGCATTTTATTAGTGAGTCAATATTACAAAATATAAGAGAAAATAACTAAAAATAGTCGTTTTATAATTTTAAATTCTACATTTTATATTTTTAGTTTAGTTTTCTTTAAATTATGAATTAGTTAATTTTGGAAATTAATTAGTATAGTTCTAGATTTGATTTGGGTCTTTTAGCTTTTATCTTACATTTAATAAAATCAGAAAATTCAGGAAAAATAATAAATAAATAAAGCACATAAAATAAAAGAGAAGAAGAAAACAAATAGAAAATGAAATAAAAGTATGGGTTGGCAAATGTTTGGTCCAATTTCGTGCAGCCCAAATCAAAAATCACCAAAATCCTTCACAATCCGGACCAAAATCCAGCCCAATACCCCTTTCACCCGGTCCGTCTTCTAAATAAACCAAACGGTGTCATTTTAACGCCTTTCAATCTGAGCCCTTCATCTTCTCTAATCAAACGGTCATGGTTCGATTGTGGTATTAAATAAAAATGTCTGAAATCTCTTTAATTTTAAAGACATTATACGTCTTCCTCGTACCTCTGCATCCTCGCCGGTTCCGCCGCCGGAAATCGCCTCACAGCGGCGGCCGGCATCCGATGACGCTCAAAATTACACCACTTCCTCTCTTTTACCTCCCCATTCCATATCTCCTATTGGTTTCTCTCGAACATCCCTGGAACGTCTCGAATCTTTGAAACCCTAGGCGCCGCCTCCGCCGCATACGACGGCGCCATCTCCCAAACCTTTTCAAAGTTACACCCCAAGTTCTCTTCACTTCCCTCTTCCTAAACCCCTAACTACTTTCTCTCAAACAGCCCCCAATTTTCTCGAATTTCAAATCAAGAAAGTAGAACCCTAGAAGTCCGAGTTCCCTGAATTTTTCCAAGTCGCCTGAGTCTGGAGGTCGAGTCAAACCTCGCAATACTATGTTTTCTTGTTTTTTATTAAAGAACATGCGTATACACTATTCCGGGGCTCGAGCTGAAGTTCGGTAGGTTCAATTGCATAAGTAAGATTTTTGTTTTCATTTTTCTTCTTCTTCTAGTATTTGAATCTCAAAATTAGTTAAGCTTCATGCACGTTCTGTAGGATTTGTTCCTGCATATTATATTAGTTCTAAGTCATAAGCGGGTCTGTTTTAATTTACATTTTGATTATTGATTAGTTCTGATAATTGTCTTTATAATTAGTTTAACTTTGATTAGTTTAATTGATAGTTTGATTTCTGATTAGTATTCAGTCAATCCTGTTTAAGCTTTACTTGAGTATAATTAGTGTAGTAATTGCCCAGACTTTAGTTTAAATTCTGGTAGTTTGTT
Source organism: Nicotiana glauca (assembly GCA_026770625.1). Classification (NCBI taxonomy): domain Eukaryota; kingdom Viridiplantae; phylum Streptophyta; class Magnoliopsida; order Solanales; family Solanaceae; genus Nicotiana; species Nicotiana glauca. The sequence continues at coordinate 8,224 of MU770367.1, read as the reverse complement.
TGAGTTTCGGCTTAGTTGATTCTTAATTGTTTAATTGCAAATGGATTCTTATTTTGTTTTAGTCTTTTGATTAATTAACTTGTCTAGTTTGATCTAGGTTTTGTTGGGTTAACCCTGGTTGAGTAAATTATTTGGATATAGCTGATACGTTAGTTCAACTAGTGTTAGTAATTTCAGGAAGTAGTCAGGGGTAGTTTGGGCATGGAAAATGGCTATTTTGTTAAAATAGTAATTTCAAGACCAAAACAAGGGTAGCACAGGAATTTTATAGCTAAACGAATACCCTAGAACCTTCTAGAAGGGGGCCTTAGTGTAAGTTCTGCATTTTTATGCAATAACTTGGGTAACAAGTCATAAAATTAGGGTCTAATAGCCAAATTTCTGAAATAAAAAAGGGGGAAAATACGAAAACCCTTCCAGAAATTCTGCCCCATTTCTTGCCTATAAAAGGCATCCCTAGTGCCTTGATTAAGAAGTTTTTTAGAAGGCTGAAAAATTCTCAAATCCTTTCCAGCCGCAAATTACCCCTAAAAATCCCTTTCTTCAAGTTTGAACTTCAAATTTGAATCTCAAACTAAAGAGGTTTTAGATCTGAAGAGATATAGCAGTAGAAACCTTCTTTTAGACCTCAATTCCTGCCAAAAATCCCATACAAAACAAAAAATGCAGTAAAAAACTACAAAAACTAAAAAAAAAAACTGAAGTTACTGTTCTATTGGAAAAGTTCTTCATAAATTCAAAGTTTCAAAGCTACATTCCAGGTTTCAGTGTTCCTCCTGTTGCGGTGTTTAAGATTGTCGAAGTTTTTTTGAAATAATTTTGAGTTGAATCCGGGGTCTACTTGAGTCAAAGTCTGGGTTTATTTGCTGATTGTTTGTACTGCTGGCTATTCAAACCTGCCTGTTGATCATCCTTTCTCTTCTTTTGTTTCAATTCCAGGTACACCTATGGACCCTAATCATGAAGCTCCATCCATTGTATATGAGCAAACACGAAATTAATACGATCCAGCATCTTTACACTACGGATCTGTTTTTTCAGGCATTTCATTTGTAGTTTTAGTTATAGTTTCATTTATGGTTTCACTTGTATTTAAAATGAATTGTATGGACTGTTATCTTTCATGTTAGGTAGATGAGATAATTCATGTTAGTTTGGCTAATTCCTGTTAATTAATCCATATACCTGTTAACTAATATGACCGTTGTTAGACTATCTAAGACTATTTGGATATTAGTGATGAAGTATAGTATTTAATGTTAATGAGTTCAATCTGTTGCAACTGACCGTATGAATTTCATGTGTTATATTGAGTAGCAACGCATAATTGTAATCCAGTTCAGTTTATGACCGGCTTTGTTTAAATAGGAGTTTGAATTCCTTTGTTTAAGTGTCATATGAGCTCCTAAGTAATTGAATTATTTCCTGTTATATAAATTGGCACTTAGTGTGGAATCCTTTCAGCTAGAGCTAAATAAATAAAAGGAAACTTGGTTTATTTTACTCTAAACCTGAATGCCACCCCTTGTTTATCACCACCCATTTGCTCATCAATGGAGTCTCGTGCAAACTGAACTCACGCTGAAGCCCAGCAACTTCTCCAACTTTGGGCCAAACTTTCAAGGCCCAAAAAGTTTGTTATAAATCAAAACCTTTTAAAAATTATATTAGAAATATAGGAAATTGATTCGCATATATAAATTTGGGTTTCAAATTAGGTGGCGGGTTCAAATTAAAAGGGTCCTCCCTCTTGTTTGAATTCGAACTTGAAATTGAGGTTTGAATTTATAGATATAAATTAATTAGCCCTTTTAGAGGCAAATAATAAATAAAAAAATCATAGTTGCTTTAGGTTGGCCTTTAATAAAAGTGAGATGAGCCTCGCCAAACAAACTCATAAATTGCGAGGCCCTCGGTAATTGTCTATATAAAAATACTTAGAACTTGGGGCATGCCGTTTAACGAATTTCACGGCCTCCCGCAAAGTAAATAATACGTTAGTCACTTTAGGCGCGATTTTAATAATTTTACCTTCCTAAATACGGGTGTGCATTTATTGCAACCCAAATCCAAATCCAAAAACGCTAAATAAGAATGTGTCGAGGATCCGGGTTCATTTTATGTGACGTGATCCAAAAATACGTTTTTAAACGACGTTCACTTTCTTAAAAATTAACAAAAAGCGGTAAATAATTATAAAATTGCACTATAGGTTGGAACATGTATAAAAATTAGATTTTGGCCATTTGTAATAATTTAAGCGACCGTGCTAGAACCACGGGACCCGGGGGTGTCTAACACCTTCCCTCGGGTCAACAGAATTCCTTATTCAGAATTTCTGGTTCGCAGACTCCAATTGGGAAGTCGACAATTTTCCTTGATTTGGGATTTAAATTAAACTGGTGACTTGAGACATCAAAAATCAATTCTATCCCAAGTGGCGACTCTAAAAACAAATAAATAATTTTATTTCGAATAATGTCACTTTAAATAGAAAAACTCCCTTATACATTTATCCTTCAGGGTAGGTGTGTAAAAAATGAGGTATGACAAGATGTATTATCTTCATGTTAATTGTTGGAATCGTCATTTCTATATCTTCACATAGGATTAAAGACTCTTGCTATCATATTATCATGCTTATAGTTATAGCAAGATACATATGTACACAAATTGTACTTAAGATGTGGTAATTTAGGACCAAGCAATTCTCCAAGAATTGTATATGATATTAGCATTTTAAATCGTTCAAGGATTTCCATATAAATATAATCAAATAAGTCATATAAACATACTTTAGATTTACATCATATTTTCATGTCATACCATACATATAAGATACATGAACGTGACTACACACACCATTAATTTTATGGTTTTGAGTGTTTGAACGTGTCCAAACCCACATGTCTTTCATATGAAACTAATTCTATTTGAATTTTGTCTCTTCCATTTGGCCAATATTTTTTATGTCTGTATTCGACAGACATAAGATCCTCATCTATACTTAGCGCTATCATAGATGTCACCGATGAACATTTTATATCGGTTCCAACCTCTTCTTTTTTTTTTCAAAAAGACATAACATAGAGATCTATTCATTCATATTTTTGGGTACTTAAATCTCTCTTGAGTTTTTATGAAGTGTTATGTCATGTGATCTTCTAGATCACTTGCATCTTTATTAAGATCATTTTGATCATTTTCTTTATCAAGTTTATTCGAAACTGATTTGTCTATACGTTTTTAGAGTACCATAGACTTTGTCCTTCTAGGACTTATTCTAATTGGAGCATTTGCAATGAAAATATAGTTACTTTCTTTGGATCAGCAAATGTATCAGTGCAATGGTATAAACCTTTGCACTGACATCCGTTACGAAGATCCAATTAAGAAAAGCAATCCTTTCCAGCCGTCCGCTGGATTTTGGGATACAAACCACTTTGCTAGAACACAATCCGATGCACCTCGCCACGCAACCTGTGGCATTTTCCGACTTAGCCCATAGCACAACAGTCTAGAATAACCCAACACTGTGGCAACCAGTCTACACCCCAATATTGTATCCACAATCTAATATACCAAACAAAAAAAGATCCACTCGGGTCTCCAAATCCCAATAGCCGCTAAACGGTGCTGATACACACGATCCACAACCACCACATAGTCTGTACCTGAGAACTCCTAGTCTCTAACTCCATATAGCACACGAATCACTGTACCTGATCCCAAATTCCGCCGTATGAATACATATACCCATTCATTACATGAGAGATATTCTAAACTTTCCCTGTGCCATCAACAACTCAAATATCAACAATCGATCCAACAAGAAAATGTCACAATACCACGGAAGTATTATCAGTTTACATCACCTTCCCCGTTTACTAAACATATACCCCCGTCAAATCACTAGAATAGCAGTACCACTTTCCTTAATTATCTGAAGATTGATTCTTAAGTCACCTGCAGTTGCCCGTGCTGCTTAATAATTTAATGATTTTCCATTCCGAACTGAACCGAACCATACACACACAAATCCCAATCCTCCACAACATATCGCATATACCATACCATACTAGGATAACATGAGAACTCCATCTCCCGATCCATCCTCAGTCCAGAAATGCACATATAACACTGATGCGGTGTGCAGCCCGATCCATGATCAGTCTAGAAATGCACATAAGCCACTTGGGCAACATCAAAATAACAGTTCTCAGTCCAAAACGTCAATAACATGTTGTTTAAATTTACAAATCTTAGAAAAATGGCTGAGTTTACAAATTAGTATTAAAGCCCTAGACCAAGATTGTGACGACCCGGTTTGTCGTCACGTGAGTTACCGCCCCGTTTTCCCTATTATATCCTTGTTCATGTTTCAATATATGTACTTGGTGAATTTGAGTCAATGCGGATCGAGTTTGGTAGGAAATGGGATGACTAGTCTCCTTAATGAAGGAATAGTTTGAAAAAGTCAACCGGACATTGACTTGTGAGTTAGAGGGCTCAAAATCTAATTCCGATGGCTCGGTTAGCTTAGGGAGATGATTTGTGACTTAGGAGAACGATCGGAATCAAATTTGGAGGTCCGGTGTAGAAATAGGCTTGAATTGGTGAAGTTGGAATTTTGGCGAATTCCGGTCGATAGGTGAGATTTTGATCTGAGGGTCGAAATGGAATTCCGACAGTTCCAGTAGCTCCGTTAGGTGATTTTGGACATGTGTGCAAAATTTCATGTCATTCGGACGTCGTTTGTTTGGGTTTCTGATTNGTCTCGGGGGCCTCGGGGTGATCGGATGGTTAAACGGAAGGAAATTGGTAAAATTGCAGGTCTGTAGTTTTAAGTCTTCTGGTATTTCCGCTTCTGCGGAAATTGACCGCAAAAGCGAGACCGCAAAAGCGGGGGGATTGAGCGCATATGCAGTTTTGGGCATGAGTGGGAGTTCCGCAGTAGCGGACCCCTTTCCGCAAAAGCGGAGTCGCAGGAGCGACATTGGCACCGCAGAAGCGGTCGTGGTGTTTTTGGTGTAGACCGCAGAAGCGGTCACTAGGCCGCATAGGCGAAACCGCAGAAGCGGTTTGATATCCGCAAAAGCAGATTTCGAGGGGTTTAAGTGAAACCGCAAAAGCGGTTGTTTTACCGCAAAATCGGGACCACAGAAGCGGTCAATGGATCGCAGAAGCGAAAACCGCAGAGGGGTTAAGTGCATCAGTGTTAAGAAATTTCAGAAGTGTAAAAACATATGGGGCTTCGAACTAAGAGAGGATTTGGGCGATTTTGAAGAGGAATTCGAGGAGCATCATTAGGTAAGGCCTCTTGGACTTAGATTATGTCATTATGGTGTTAAAACATGGAATTAATCACTGAAATTGGGGTGTAAATTGGAGAA
>MU770365.1:587-31266 GCA_026770625.1 Nicotiana glauca | reverse complement strand
ATAATTATTGTTGCGCTCTGTTTCTGTTTCACTGATGAATTATATATATTCAATTGTGCTCCCCATAGCATGTTCCCTTCCTTTTATTTTTTTAGTTCAGTATTTATGTTGTTTTTTTGTGGTACATATATATATAGCTCTGCTCAGGTTTATGAGAGTGTCTGGTCCTAGTCTTGTCACTACTTCACCGGGATAGGCCAGGCACTTACCAGCACATGGGGTCGGTTTTGCTGATACGACACTTCTGTGCGTTTTTGCACAGGTCCAGATTTTGAGCAGCAGCAGCAGCAGTAGTTCGATTGCAGGATCTTATTTCTATGAGACTGAGGTAGCCTGCAGGTGTCCGCAGGCCCGGCGTCTCTTCTTATGCTTTTCATTTATACTGTAGTCTCATTGTTTCGAGACAGACGGTTGTTATATTTCTTTCAGACCATTATATGTAGTTTATTCTTAGTGGTTCGTGAGCTTGTGACACCAAATCTTGGGTAGAGGATATTATTGAGCAGTTCACATTTATTTTCAGACTTATAAAATTAGTCTTCCGTAGCTATTGTTATTATTTTCATTATTCATGCTATTAAATTGACAACAGGATGTTTTTATTTATGAAAACGGTGACTAACTTGGCTTGCCTAGCTACCACGAGTAGGCACCATCACAATCCCGATGGTGGGAAATCCGGGTCGTGACATCGATTCTGTGCCCATTGTTTGTGAGTTCCCTGATGTTTTTCCTTCAGACCTAGCGGGTATGCCACCCAACAGGGATATTGATTTCTGCATTGATCTGGTTCCGGGCACTTAGCCCATTTCTATTTCGTCGTATCGTATGGCCCTGCCAGAGTTAAAGGAGCTAAAGCAACAGTTGCAGGATTTGCTTAAGAAGGGTTCTATTAGACCCAGTGTCTAACCTTGGGATGCGCCGGTGTTACTTGTCAAGAAAAAAAAGGGATGGGTCAATAGGAATGTGTATTGATTACCGGCGATTGAACAAGGTAATGATCAAGAATAAGTATCCAGTGCCGAGAATTGATGATTTGTTCGATCAACATCAGGGTGCCAGGGTATTTTCCAAGATTGACTTGCGATCTGGATACCATCAGTTGAGGATTAGGGCATCCGATGTCCTTAAGACTGCTTTCCGCACTCGGTACGGGCATTATGAGTTCTTGGTTATGTCATTCGGGTTGACCAATGCCCCAGCAACTTTCATGGACTTGATGAACCGAGTGTTCATGCCTTATTTGGATTCATTTGTGATAGTGTTCATTGATGATATATTGATATACTCCCGCAGCCAGAAGGGCGCCCAGTTCAGATGGCCGAATGAGTGTGAGGCGAGCTTTCAGAAGCTCAAGACAGGTCTAACTACGACACTGGTGTTGGTTTTGCCCATAGGTTTAGGGCCCTATACAGTTTATTGTGATGCTTCCCGTGTTGGGCTTGGAGCAGCGTCGATGCATGATGGCAAGGTCATTGCCTATGCTTCAAGGCAGTTGAAGATTCATGAGAAGAATTATCTGGTTCATGATTTGGAGTTGGCAGCCATAATTCACGCATTGAAGATTTGGAGACATTATCTGTATGGCGTGGCATGTGAGGTTTTCACGGATCACAAGAGTCTTCAGTATTTGTTCAAGCAATAGGAGTTGAATTTGAAGCAGAGGAGGTGGTTGGAGTTGTTGAAGGATTATGACATCACCATTTTGTGTCATCCGGGGAAGGCTATTATGGTGGTCGATGCATTGAGTAGGAAGTCAGCCAGTATGGGTAGTCTTGCTTATATTCCGGTCGGTGAGAGGCCACTTGCTTTAGATGTTCAGGCGTTAGCCAATCAGTTCGTGAGACTGGATGTTTCTGAGCCCAGTCGTGTGTTAGCTTGCATGGCCGCTCGTTCTTCATTATTGGAGCGTATCCGTGATTGGCAGTATGATGATCCCCATTTGTGGATCCTTAGAGACACAGTGCAACGCGGAGGCGCCAGGCATGTTACGGTAGATGATGATGGAGTCCTGAGATTGTAGGGTTAAGTATGTGTGCCTAATGTGGATGGGCTCTGAGAGTTGATTTTAGAAGAGGCCCATAGCTCCCGATACTCTATTCATCCGGGCGCCGTGAAGATTTATCAGGATTTGCGGCAGCATTACTGGTGGCGTAGAATAAAGAAGGATATCGTAGCATATGTGGCTCGTTATTTCAATTGTCAGCAGGTTAAGTACGAGCATTAGAGGCATGGTTGTGTATTTCAGAGGATTGAGCTTCCCAAGTGGAAGTGGGAGCGGATTACTATGGATTTTATTACTGGACTTCTGCTGACTCAGAAGAAGTTCGATGCGATTTGGGTTATTATTGATAGGCTGACCAAGTCAGCACATTTCATTCCTGTGGAAGGCTCCTATTCTTCTGAGAGGTTTGCTGAGATCTACATTCGGGAGATTGTTCGCCTTCTTGGTGTGCCCGTATCTATCATTTCAGATTGAGGTACGTAGGTTACTTCGTGCTTTTGGAGAGTAGTTCAGCGAGAGTTGGGCACACAGGTTGAGTTGAGCACAGTATTTCATCCCCAGACGGACGGTCAGTTAGAGCGGACTATTCAAATTTTGGAGGATATGCTCCGAGGTTGTGTTATTGACTTTGGAGGTTCGTGGGATCAATTATTGCCTTTAGCGGAGTTTGCCTGCAACAACCGCTACCAGTCGAGCATCCAAATGACTTCTTATGAGACTTTATATGGTAGGTGGTGTCGGTCTCCGGTTGGATGGTTTGAGCTGGGAGAGGCTCGGTTTTTGGGTGCGGATCTGGTTTAGGAGGCCTTGGACAAGGTCGAGATCATTCAGGATAGGCTTCGTTCAGCTTAGTCTAGGCAAAAGAGTTATGTAGACCGCAAGGTTCAATATATAGTTTTTATGGTTGGTAAGAGGGAATTGCTCCGAGTGTCGCCTATGAAAGGCGTGATGAGATTCTGGAAGAAGGGCAAGCTTAGACCTAGGTTCATTGGCCCGTTTGAGATTTTTGATCGAGTGGGAGAGGTGGCTTATAGACTTGCTTTGCCGCTGAGCTTATCAGCCGTGCATCTAGTGTTTCATGTGTCCATGCTTCGGAGGTGTCATGGCGATCCAGCCCATGTGTTAGATTTCAGCACTGTCCAGTTGGACAAGGACTTGTCTTATGAGGAGGAGCCGGTAGCTATTCTAGACCGGCAGGTTCGTCAGTTGAGATCCAAGAGTTTTCCTTTAGTTCGTGTTCAGTGGATATGTCAGCCACCTGAGGCATTGACCTGGGAGTTTGAGTATGGTATGCGGAGCCGTTATCCTCAACTTTTTCCTGACTCAGGTACTTCTTTCTTCTGTCCGTTCAAGGACGAACGGTTGTTTAGAGGTGGAGAATGTGACGACCCAAAGGGTCATCACTTGTTTTCTTATTCATTCTGTGCTTCTGAGGCCTTGAAAACCTCATTTAGGGTTGCCTCGATTTGCGTGCATAGTATGGGCTCCTAGGCGGAAAGTCTAAATATGAAATTCTATGAAAAAATGCTAAGTTTTGATATTTAAATGAATAAATTTAACTTCGGTCAATATTTTAGGTAAACGGACCTGGACCCGTGATTTGACGGTTCTGGGGGGTCCGTAGGAAAATATGGGACTTGAGTGTATGCCCAGAATCGAATTTCGAGGTCCCATGCCCGAGAAATAAATTTTTGAGTAAAATTGTTTCTGAAAATATTTAAGGAAATTGGAAATAAAATTTGATAAGAACGTATTAGTATCGGGCCCGTATTTTGGTTTTGGTGCCCGGTAAAGGTCTTATTTATGGTTTAAGCACTATCTGTAAAGTTTGGCTGAAAACGGACGTCGTTTGACGTGTTTCGGACTTAAAATGGAAAATTTGATGTTTTATAAAATTTGGAAGAAATCATGGATTTTGAGGTTTAATTCGATATTTGTGATGTTGTTGGCGATTTGATCGCACGGATGAGTCCGTAGGATGTTTTTGAGGTTGTGTGCATGTTTGGTTTGGAGCACCGAGGGCTTGGATGAATTTTGTATCGGCCGTGAGTGCATTTTTAACCTTTGTAAAAATCTGGCATTTCAGTTCTGGTATCTTAGCATTTGAGAAGAAGATCTCGCAAATGCGAGATAGGAGATCCTGTAGTTGGGTCACAAATGCGAGCACTTGGTTCGCAATTGCGATGTTGAGCCAATCGCAAATGCGACATAGTGGCTCGCAAATGCGAAGGCTGGCATTTCGCAAATGCGACATCACTATCGCAAATGCGATGCCTTTATTGTTATCCAGTGTTCGCAAATGCGAACCAATCTTCGCAATTCCCATAACAGGTCGGGTTCGCAATTGCGAACCCCAGTTCGCAAATCCCACATCTGCAACCTGCATATTTTACACTTAGCCGAATTTTGAACCATTTTCAACATTCTTTCAAAACACAAACTTTTTAGGCTATTTTTCAAGAACAAGTTTTCTTCCAAATCAATTGTAAGTCCATTTTTACTCATTCCTTTCAATCATTAACATCATTTAGCATGTTTTCAACTTAAAATCAATGATTTTCATGGGTGAAATTGAGGATTTTGGGTAGAACTTAGGTTTTTCTAAAAATTGGGGATTTGGACCTCAATTTGAGGTCCGATTTCAAAACAAATCATATATTTGGATTCATGGGAGAATGTGTAACAGAGTTTTAGTTCGAACCTCGGATTTTGACCACGTGGGCCCGGGGGCGATTTTGGAATTTTTGGGCAAAACTTTGGGAAATTCATTTTATGCATTCAAATTTATTCATTTAGCGTTTATTGATGTAATTAAGTTGCTTGTGATAGATTCGAGCGGATTGGTGGTGGAATCGAGGGGTAAAGCCATAATTGAGGTTATAGTAGAAGTCAAAGCATCAAGGTAAGTGTTCGGTTTAACCTTAGCTTGAGGGATTAGGAGTTGAGTCATATTTGCTATGTGTTTCTTGTTGAGTACGACGTATAGGCATGGTGACGAATATCTATACATTGGTTTCAAGCATGATCGTGAGTCTTAAATTGTGATTTTCATGACTTTGTCATATTATCCATGCCTTGGTGAGTATTGTTGTTTGTTGTGTAAAGTTGTGGAAAGAATTGTGACATATGAACATTGAGGAGCATCGGCTCCAGTTGTAGAACGAATTGCGAAAGTATAACTATTAATTGAACCTCTAGAGCATTGGCTCGAGTTGTGAAGAAATTTGTGAAGTAAAAATTAGAAAGAGAAGAGGTCTATTGTTACCCCCTTGGCGGGCTATTGTTGAGTTATGGTTCCCTTGCATTGTGTCCTTAATTGATATTACGGATGCTTAAGTTAATGATTCTTCGTGTTTAGTGATGACTATAGTTATAGATGAGGTAGTTAAGTGTTGCAATAGTTTGGTTATAGTTGAGGTAGTTAGATGGTAACAAGTTTGGTTAGAGCTGTGGTAGTTAGATGTTGGAACAAGTTTGGTTATAGCTGTGGTAGCTAGATATTGGAACAGGTGTGGTTATAGCTAATTCTCCCTTGCTGGGATATTTGATTTGATATTTTGTTCCCTTGCCGGGAAGTTATTATATTGTTGTCCCCTAGCCGAGATTATTTTGTTATATTATGTTGGATTGAAATGGGATCGGGTGGTACGCCTACCACAAGTGATTGATGAAATGGGAGCGGGTGGTACGCCTACCACAAGTGATTGATGAAACGGGAGCGGGTGGTATGCCTACCACAAGATTGATGAAATGGGAGCGGGTGGTATGCCTACCACAAGATATTATGAAATGGGAGCGGGTGGTACGCCTACAACGAGTTACAAGAAATAGGATCGGGTTGCACGCCTGCAACAAGATGAGTTGGATATTAAAGTTGCCTTATCTCCTTATTTTGTGCTAGAAGCTAAACTGTAGATGTACGCTCTATTATTCCTGATATTCTATTTATATCTGTTACCCCTGAAACATGTTCCCTCCCCCGGTTTTAATTGTTTATTTTTGTTGCCTCTTCGTTGTATTGTGTGTGTGTGTGTGTGTATATATATATGCACACATTTTTGTCTAGAGTCTGGTGCTAGCCTCGTCACTGCCTCGCCGGGGTTAGGCCAGACACTTACCAGTACATGGGGTCGATTAAGCTGATACTACACTCTGTGCTCTTTTGCATAGACCCAGGTATTGGACAGCAGCTGTAGTAGTACGGGAGTTAGTCTTCAGTTCAGCGAGACACCGAGGTAGCTTTGCAGGCGTCCGCAGGCCCGGCGTCTCTTCTATCTTTATTTCAGTCTTTTATCTTATGTATTTCGAGATAAACAGTCATATTTTCTTTCATACGATTGTATTTAGCACTCTTAGTAGTTCGTGAGTATGCGACACCAGTTCTTTGGTCGAGGTTTACATTGATTTTTTGCATTGTGTTCAGATTCTTTAATTTAAGACTTCCGCTTATTTACCTTATTCCGCTGATTTTATGATATTACTGGTAATTGTTAAAAGAAGTAATATGGTTAATGCAAAAAGTAGTTAAGGGTTGGCTTGACTAGCTCTCATGAGTAGGCACCATCATGACTCCCGAGGGTGGGAAATCCGGGTCGTGATATTTTTATATAGGGGTCGAAATGGATTTACGGAAGTTGCAGTAGCTTCGTTATGTCATTTGGGATGTGTAGCAAAATTTTAGGTCATTCGGACGTGGTTTGGTATACTTTTTGATCAAAAGCGGAATGCGGAAGATTTTAGAACCTTAAGCTTGAATTCGATGTGTTTTGGTGGTTTTTATGTTATTTGAGGTGTTTTGAAGGTTGGTACAAGTTTGAATAGTAGTATTTGGTGTGTTTATGTTGTTGGTTGAGGTCCTGGGGGCCTCGGGGTGATTTCAGATGGTTGACGGGAAGTTTTTGAATTGAGTTGGAGAGCTGAAGCCTTTTGGTTTCTGTCATAACTGCATCTGCGATTGAAGGATCGTAGGTGCAACCTCGCAGATGGGGGCAAGTCGTAGAAGTGGAAGAGGCCTGGGAAGGCAGGAACCGCAGAAGCAGTTCTGGGACCGCATCTGCGAAGGCGCAGGTGCGGGCAACACATCGCAAATGTGTCTTTGGCCGCTTAAGTGGAAACGCAGGTCCGGTCATTGGGACTGCAGAAGCAGTCACGCAGGTGCGGCTTCTGGACCGCAGGTGCGAAAAGCCTAGGTCAGAATAGTTATATTTCCTCCTTTGCGATTTTTAGAGGGTTTCTTTACTTTTGAACACGAATTTTGGAGCTTTGGACGATTTTGAAGAGAGAATTCAAGGGAAACTCATTGAGGTAAGAATTTTGGGCCTAAAAACTCGATTCTATGGTATTAATTCGCGGATTAGAGCTGTAATTAAGGGTAAAATTTGAGAAACTATGGCTTAGAAACCTAGGCCTTTAATTAAGGATTTGAAAGACCATTTGTGGTCGGATTTTGGAACATTTGATATGTATGAACTCGTGGGGAGATAAGGAATCTAGATGCGAATTTTGTCAAATTCCGAGACGTGCTCCCGGGGGTCGGGTTTTGGTAATTTTGGGATTTGTGATATTTTTTTATTACTTTCGAGTGGGCTTTGTCCCTTTAGCGTAATTTAATGGTTACATTCTGATTTTGGTAGATTCAGGGCATCCGGAGACCGATTCGAGGGGCAAAGGCATTGCAAGCTAGATTTCGGGCCGGATTGAGGTTAGTAATAATTTTAAATATTGTCCTGAGGGTATGAAATCCTGGATTACACAGCGTTCGGCTATGTTGAGGTGACACACACACTAGATGATGAGCATGTGGTCATGCACCGTTGGGGATTGTGACTTAGTCCATTCCGAATGATTGTTTTACTGCGTATTTGATAGCAAATTGTTTGATATTGTTATGTTTTGGGATAAATACCATATTTGGTCTTCGTGCCAACTGTTTGAACCCTTAGGGGATTCTTAATGATATTTTTCTCAGTGTTTGATTTTATACTTGTGCTCAGTCATGCTATGTTTTCACTGTTTTTAAAACTCAGCTACGTTATTCTGTTTTAAACACCTTAAATGATATTTTCAAAGATATTTTGAGCTGACCTTCATATTTTACTGTTTCTTTAGGGGCTTATGAGATTCTAATTGAGTACGGCCGAGGGCCTGTGTTGTGAGGATACTTTTGAGTCGGGTTGCACGCCGCAACAGTAATATATAGATTATGATAATGAGGTCGAGGGCCTGATGTTGTACGCCACGAGGTGGCTTGTGATTGATATGAGGTCGAGAGCCTGTTTATGATGCCATGAGATGTCTTGGCGCTTGGGCCGTAAGGGGCCCCTCCCGCAGTCTATACACCCTGAGTGAGCGCGGGTACCCATTAAGATATGAAATATAGGCCGGGGGGCTGGTATTGTTCTATGATATTGCTCGAGGGGCCGATTATGTTTTTACTTTGCCCGAGGGGCAGTTCTTATGTGTTTACCGTTTCTAGTTATTTTTCCTATATGTTGTTTGACTGCTTAAAAGGTGTTTATGAGATTTCACTGTTTAATTATGGTTACTGATTTTGTTATGTCTCTTATAGCTTAATGTTGTGTTTAATGTGATTTTATATCGCTCAGTATTTATTTATTTTTATTACTCACTGAGTTGGAGTACTCACTTTACTTCCTGCACCCCTGTGTGCAGATTCAGGCGCTACAGGTCCTGCTAGCGAGGGTTGAGAGCTGCCAGCAGATTTTCGGAGATTATTACGTAGCTGCCCGGCGATTCGCAGCCCAGTGCTATCTCCCTCTATCTTAATTCCTTTCTGATTCAGTTATGTAGTAGTGAAGTAGACTTTCAGACTTGTAGTATTATTTTAGTTGCTCATGACGGGTGACATCCCGATGTCAGACTGTGTTGGTTTTTATTTTCGCAAGTTATATATTCATTGCTTGTTTTTTAGATTTTTATCATGTTAAAAACTTAGTATTTATTATTATTAATTATTTAAAGAGAATTGGAAGTGTGTCGGTTGGCCTTGTCTTTACGAGAGGCGTCATTACGACCGGATTGGATTTAGGATCGTGACAATAAAAGACCAAGAAATTTCTAAAGTAGGATGCCAGATTTATAGAGAGTTAGTACACATTTGGCCTATCTATTATTATGTTACAAGGTTATTTTTACTTCTCCTTTCATTATATTTCAAATCTGCATGTTTTCTTCTTCATATAAAATTTTTTATTTCTACATGTATGTATTTAATGTTCGAGTTGCGAGCGCTGCCTAAAAAAATCATATCTCTCTACTGTCATGTCGAAACTGCGATTTGCTTATGCCGTTAAGATAATAACTTCTTAAAGTACATTATATACAAAAATTAGGTCCAGATTCTTTGTAGATATACATATGTTCTTTTCAACTCAGTTATGAATTTCTGCCATTTTGCTTTTCATAGCTTTGCACGTGTTGGAGAAAAATTCATATCTCACTACTATCATGTCGAAAACACGATCCGCTTGTGCTCTTAAAAAAAGGACTTCTGGAACTACATTATATGCAAAAATTAGATCCAGATTCATTGTATATTTCTATAGATATGTTTTTGAATTCAATTATAAATTTTAGGTTTTTCTGCTTTTCGCAGCTTTGCGCGTCCATCCTAAAACATTTATATCTCTCTACTGACACGTTGATCCGCTTGTGCCATTGGAAAGACGACTTCTGCAGCTACTATATATACAAAATTCATGTCCAGATTCTTTGTAAATTCATACAGATACTCTTTTAAACATAGTTATGAAGTTCTGTCATTTTGCTTTTTATATCTTTAAATGCCCTGACTAAAAGTACTTTATATCTATATAGGCACATCAAAATAATGATCTTCTTGTGCCGTTAGAACGATAACTTTTGGAACTACATGATATACAAAAATTAGGTCCAGATTCTTCGTACATTATACAGATATGATTTTGATTTCAGTTAAAATTTCAAGTATTCTACTTTTCACAGCTTTGCGCGCCCTGACTAAAAAAATTATATCTCTCTGCAAGTAAGCTGAAACCACGATCCCCTTATGTCGTTAGAAAGATAACTTCTGGAGCTACAATATATACAAAATTCAAGCTATTCATAATCCACGAGTAGAGGTAAACCAAAAAAACGATAATACATGATTTTCTATATAGATCTCATAATTAAATTATGCATGAGGACAAATAGAATCAAGGTTATCCACTACCTGAGTTTAGTAATGCCATGATAATTTGGATTTTTTTGATCGAAATGTGTTGAACTCTATGATAATCACACTGGGATGAGGAATTAGCACGTAGTTTGATTACTTGGCTGGTGCGGAACAGAGCTGGAAGTATACATAGTTCAAAGAAAAATTTTCATATTAAAGAATCACAGATAGATGCTTTTGCAATATAAAACTAAGAGTTATTAATCTATCAGACAATAATTTATGCTTTACTGAACTTCTGATTTTCTTTTCTTTTCTTTTGTCCAAGAATGATTCATTGACGCTCTATTATGATTTGAGCAATCTAAGAATATTCTTTTTTTAAGTATATTTCTTATATTGATTTTGCAGTTTTATTATACAAATTTAATTCAAAAATCCAGTTCTACATTCAGAAAAAATGTCAACCAAGTCGTTCGCGCAAAAGTTGTTGCATGATCTTAGGTTTTGTAAAGAGAGGGCGGTTGCTGCTCAAAATACAAGCTATTCATACTCCACGAATAGAGGCAATCAGTGCATATTTTTTTCCGAAGTAACTCGTGATATTCCACATTTACATAAATAATTACATTTTCTTATTACACTTTACCCTTCATTGCCTGAAGAATTAAGCTTTTTACTAATCATTATTATTTAGAAGTTAAAAAATATTTGTTATCATTTTAGTAGGCCGTTGTTTAGTCATGCGGGTCGGCACTTTATGGGTTGGGGCTTATCCTTTTAAATACCAGAAAAACTATTCAAGTGAGTTTTTGTTATATGTGCATATGTCCTAAGAAGTTTACGGAATGTTTAGAAGTCTTAGTTTGGCTTTGATGTTTCTCTTTGCAGCGAATGATGGCGATAAAATTGGCTTGGTTTAAGCGTGTGTTTTAGGTTTCTGCCATTACCATCTCTTTCTATAACTTGTGCTCTTATTGTCCATAAAATGCTGATTGTAAATGCAAGTTTATTTTCGTGACGACTTCGCTCTCACAAGCTTATATGGTTCATTTTGTTTATGCACTTTTACTTTCCAATTGCTTGAAGGTTCTATTAAACTTCTTCATTTTTCTTTCTTGAAAAGGTTTATTCACGTTTTGATATGTGGACTTCATGAATATGCAGGAGTCTAATTTCTATCATCCATAAATTTATACTGATTAGTATTCGTTGGTAAATATTCTCTTGCCTGCAAAGGTTGTGCAAGAGTGTGATCTTTCAACTGCTTTAAATTCCATTAAAAGGCACAAAGAAAGCTACAAGGGTAGCTCAACAGAAGAACATATTCAAATAAATCTTAAATTCTTTTGTGAAGTTAAACTAGCTACTTCACTTTAGTTCTCAATATGTTGTCTTTAACTTGACAATGCATCCTTCATGAATACTCAACTCTCTCTTCTGTAATGTAGGTTTCTGCAGTTAATTGAGAGAAACATATATCATTGAATTACTGACACTAATGTAATGTAAAATAAAATTATCAGTTTTCGTGAAAGTTAACTGAAGTTTGCAACAAGACGAGGCCATCCCTAACTTTTAGTCACGAATTATCATCTGATAAATATGTAGACACTCCATAAAATAATATATTATTTTTTTGAGACTTAAGTTTTATCCATCATGTAGTTACAAGCTAGAGACAACACCAAAAGGTTGATATTATATGATTGCACGCCTGTGAACCTTGTGCAATTCTGTTGTATTTCACCTTTTAAATAGTATTGCAAATTAAGTAATTGCCTTATTTATGTTGCAATTTGTCTAATTTCAATCTCTTTATTACAAAGGTCTCATCAAACAATCTTAATTCTTATCAAGTAATCTTAAGCAGGCGCTATTTATTGCCTTTCTCAAATAGTGCTAATACATGTAGCCACTAATCTAATGTTTTATTTTCTTTCTTGATAGCTGTTTATTAAAATGGATAACTATGTTTTCGCATGACTTCAATTTATAAATATTTACTGTATTACATGTTTAAAAAATAATAGCATTTGCATGCTTCTTTGTATTCCGTATTATTCATGTAACATTTTCTTATAAAAATTTCTCTTTAATATGTTCTGCGCAACGCGCAAATACGAATACTAGTTGAAAAAAAAGAACGAAAAAACAGAGAGAGAAAACAAAGGGGATCGAGTACAAAGAACAAAGGATGTAGCAACAAAAAATACTCCAAATGGATCCCATCCTTTTATTCTGTTTAACCATTGATAACACCTATTTTTCACCATTATAAGGACATCAAAAACTCCATAAACCAGCAGCAAACCCACCTGTAAATTCCCAAAAAATACAACTATAACAACGTCCAAACACTTTATCTGCACTAGATTCGCTGTCCAAATTAAATACCACTGATCTGAAATTCATCAACTACCCATTAACAGAGGCTCTTTTTCTTTCTTAAAGTTCCAGTCAGCTCTTTGAGCTTCAGTGTTCTGTGGGTCAAGTATAGTTCGAGTTAGTCGGCGAGATTCGAGTTTCTCCGGTGAGGTTTGAGTTTCTCTGGCGAGGTACGGTTAATCTTTCGCCTATCGAGGTCGGATAGTGGTCCTGTGCATCGTCAAGTTTCAAAACAGTCAGTGTCATATTCATTTTTGAGGTCCTTTCTCACTCTTATCTTTCCTTTCAATCCTGTATATCAATTTTTGATGGAATGAAGTCTTTGTTGCGACATCTCTAACTTAGGAGGGATGGGAGGAGTCTTTAGGAACGATAGAGGAGACTGGCTTTTGGATTTTCAACACTCCAAGTCATCATCTTCCCCTCTCCAATATGAATTAGAAGATTTAAAAATAGGTCTCTCTACAGCACACAATTATGGTTTCTCACCATTAATTGTGGAAACAGATGCAACAGAACTCATCAATCTTTATTATTCAAATGCCAAGACTTACTCCTCTACTCTTACTGATTGCAGGTGGTTAATGCACCAGCTGAAGCACCCGAAGATCATCCATAATTTTCAGGAAGGGAACAAGGTGGCCCATAAAATGGCCAAGGACGGTCTGAAGCATGCAAGAAAAAACAATATTTTTGTGAATCCATTGCCCATAGTATTAAATAATCTAGCAATGGATAGATGTGGTCATGTGTTTGTGATTAAAAAACTCAATATTAACGCTTGTTTTAGTTTAGCCGAAATGGGGAATAAAAATGTCCTCGAGGCTTGCCCTTTAACTAGGGATGTATCTGTGGGTACTATGTAATGTTTGCTTTAATATATTATTTTTCCAGTAAAAAAAAGTCTTTGTTGCGTGTGTGCTTGAGATTGTAAATATGTTCGCATGGGTTGGAATTCACGTTGCTTTCATGTTCTTTCCCGATTAGTTTTTGGGATCATTGTTGGATCATTAGCCTTTTATTAATTAAGCTTGATTGAAAGAGAGAGAAAAAAAAGATAACGTACTGATGTTTTCAAATTAGTGGAATTGGTTCGTGTGGTTGGGAACTTAAGATTAAGAAGGTAATTTGCACATGTTATTATTCTTTGCCACATTCTTATTCTTTATTTTATCTGTTAGGATCATATTGTAGACCGACCATATTTGGATAGGCTGACCTATAAGGCGTTTATGTTTTAGTTAGAGATTGTCCCGTTAGTTGATTATACCATCCAGGGTATGCCCCGAAGTACTTTGTAAATATTCATGAGGCTGTGACGAGCTTGTTAAGGAAGCATAGTGTAGTATTTTTTTTATTTTTTTCTTTTCTTTGTCTTTTATTTAGGTAGGGACAACCTTGAACCTTGTTGTATTTGTTTTCTTTTTGTGAGTTTTTACTTCAATTCAAATATTTTAAAAAGTAACTAGGTCGGGTACGCAACTGTACTAGTTACGGGACTCGGGGAATGCCTAACACCTTCTCCCGGAGTCAAATGAAACCTCTTACCTGAAACTCTGGTGCAGTCATTTTTAGAGTCCAATCGTGTTTCAAAAGAACAAATAATTTCTTAAAACGGTGACCTGACACACCGAAATCAAATATCAGGTGGCGAATCTGAAAAATCTTTTGAACACAAATTATTTGTCACATTGAATTTGGAAACCCTTTTTGAGCTTCAAAATTACTTTATCTATTTTAAAAGGGTTAAGGAGTGAAAAAAGGGGTGTGACAACTTTGGCGACTCTGCTGGGGAGTTGCAGGTTCGAGCTGGTACTTGATCTTTTTGGCTTTTTAGGATATTCGATTGAGGTGTTTGCTTTCTTTATTTGGTTTATTTTCCTTATTTCCTGTTTTGTTGGTTATTTGTTTATTGTTTTTCCTTATGTGTTACTGCTTTATAAATTATTATCATTCGCATAACCATGATTTTTTTTCTGCAACAAGCCTTTCGAAGTACGTTTGAGTGTACGCAACCTTTTCGCGAGTCACCCGTACCTTTAGGAGAGTGGCGTGGGAGTGTGGAGTGTGCGGACAGCTAGAGCAGCCACCATCGACCACGTTCCATCCCGAATTGCTTTCTCTAGTGAACCCCAAACTTAAGTTAGCCTTTAGGTCATTCTTATTTGCATCATGCCATTTAGACCTAGCAGGGCTCGGTCCCAAGCGACGTGTCCCCTTGTAGGAGGCCTATCCAAATAATGTCAAAGTGGGCCATACATTTAATCATCCCTGTGTGTTACATGTTGCATTCTTTAAGGGTAGAAAGGTTATTTGGCGGACCAATGTTAGTTGGGTACGAATGACAAGAAAAGAGGGAGAAGTATAAAAATAAAGCAAGTAGGGCACACTTTTGTTTTTCTATCACGTTTTTCTGAAAAATAAAAATAAAAATAGAACAAATAAATGAAAGATGAAAGAAAAATTCCAAAAAGATTTTACACCTTCACACCATTTTTACAAAAATAAAAAAGGAAGCAACTGATTTTTCAAGTCTAATTGACCATTTTGTAAGTCTTTTCAATTTTGGTCAATCTTTCCGAACTATGCATACCTGATTTTTGTCCTTCAGGGCAGGATACTTAGGCAACCCACATAGGGTCCGGTCTTACTAATGAGTCTTAGGTTCTTTGCTTCGGTGGTCGTAGCCAAATCTTGCATGTGTAGCTACGTTTGGACACATTGGTCTTTTTGCAAAATAGGACTATTTTCTCAAAGTGAATTGTCATCCCATGTCTTAGAACCCTAAGTCCACAACAAGGTATCCTCTTCATTTTAAGGTCCGTTCCTATTGAATTTGTATGTCTATCCACTTTTGGTCACATCGGTCGTTCTTCCAAACTGTGACCATTTTTGCAAAAGTGATTCAACGGCCAATGTCTTAGAATATTCAGTTCGCAACTAGGTGTAATATTACTTTAAGGCTCATCCTTATTGAATTTGCATCTCTAGCGACGTTTGGCCATATCGGCCTTTTTTGGAAAATGAGTCATTTTGTGAAGTAATTTCCAGGGCCATAATTATTGGGAGTTTGAAGCCATATAAGCCTTAGTGAGGTATTTCCATGTCTTTGAGGTCACCTTCGTGGGGTTTGCACTTATAGCCACCCTTGGCCGCGTAGGCCATTTTATAAAAATAGCCCAATCATGTCTTCCATGTGTCCAATAGAAGGTGTTGTGGCGTGGCATAGTGTCTCGAGTCGCTGACTCTATTTGGTCTTATTTTTCTCATTCAGGTATGGATCCATGCACGAGGGCTCGAGCATGACAGATACCCCAGGACCATTCCATTCAGGACCGTTGCATACAGGAGTTGCTTGAGGAGACTTTTTATGTTTTGAGTCTGTTGTTCATCTTTTACCTTCTAGTCTTGTCTAGTAGTATTGAGTCTTTTAGATGGTGTCAGATTCTGTCGTAGTCAAGTTGAGTTTGTTGAGTTTTTTGTTACCGTACTTCCTATTTTGTATTTTTGAAAATAAGAAAAACAAAAAAAAACATAGTTATAAATGAAAAATTCAAAAAGATTTTTGTTTTTAGTTTATTTTGTCAATTACTTTTTCAGAACTACGCTTGGTCTGATTTATGTGGAATATGTAGGTAACCTACATAGGGTTCGACCAAATTATTTCTAAATTAAAAAAAGAAAAAGAAAAGAAAAAAGAGAGATGAAGTTGTGGGATGTGAAAAATGAGAGGAAACTGTGGCATGTAAGAAAAAAGCGATGATCAGAAAGAAAAGAGAGGAAAAAAATGAGCAAATCAATGAGTGTTAAGGAGAATAAAAATAAAGAGGAAAAGGGGCAAGAAGAGTAAAATTGGGATGATGCTATATGACCTTCGTACCCTCGAAGTCAGTTTAGAACCGATAATTATGTATAGGTGCATTGCACATAATGTGAGATTATATTATGTTAAATGCCTTAACGCTAACATGTTATTTCATGTTGTTCCTATTTGTTATCTGCATTATTGCAGAAGGGTGATTGGTTTGTGGTTCTTAAATTGGTAACTCTTCCCTACAATATAAAGTCGAAAGGCAATGGCAGACGATAACTGAATTGAGTTGGTTGATATTGTTGCCCTAAAGCAATTGGTTGAACAAGACATTGGGTTTGTGGAAGAGGTAAGGATGTTGAGACAACACATAACGGATATGTATTAGGCTTGGATGACAGGGAAGACACCACCTCTACCACCACCTAGCTTCCTAGATGCTACCCTCGCCCAAGCTCCAGTCATAGTGTCATATGATCCACCATATTCTCCTAATTTTCCCACTTATTATAGCTTTCCCAACCTCCCTAGTAGCTTCGTTGTTTGTCCTTCTACTACATTTCCCAAAAGTAGACCTCCTGTCATATCCACCATCCATACTATCAAAACTTCTTAACAGCCTATCTTTCATAGATCCAAGAGTGAACATAAGTTCAAACCTCTTGATACCCAATACTACTCCTCAGAGGTTGCCTGCAAGGTGCCGGACTCATACAATCATAGTCCTTGGAATAAGCCTCATGTTGAAAATAAAAAGTTCATAGGAAAAGAAGAGCGGGATAAGATATCCACAAAGCTGAAAGGTATAAAACAATCCTTAAAGGACATGCAAGGGATGGATAATCAGATTAACATATCTTACAATGACTTGTGTATGTTTCCTGATGTTCATTTTCCCATAGGGTTCAAAATTTCAAAGTTTAACTTGTATGACGGGCGTGGAGATCCAGTAGCCTATCTGAGGGGTTATTGCAGTGAAACGAGAAGTGTTGGCAGGAAAAATGAATTATTGATGGCATATTTCAGTGAGAGCATGAGTGGGGCCTTGGAATGGTATACTCGTCAAGATGCCAATAAGTGGTATGCATGGGATGACATGGATCAAGATTTTGTTCGATACTTTCAATATAATATGGACATTATCCAGACCACTCCCCCAATCTAAGATAGAAAAGAAACCCGAAGAAAGTTTTAGGGAGTTTGGGCTTAGATGGAGGGAACAAGTTGCTCGAGTCAGTCCCCCGATTGATGAAGAAGAAATGGTTGAGCTTTTCCTACAAGCCTAGGGACCCACCTACTTTAGTCATTTGATCCCAGCTTTAGGTAAATATTTCAATGATGTGGTAAAAATGGGGGAGATGGTAAAGGAAGGAATCAAGTCAGGCAAAATCAAAAGTTATTCTGCATTGAAAGATACTACAGAAGATATTCAAAACATCTCAGTAAGTTTGGGTGGAAGAAAGAGAAATAGAAAAGATGTTGTTGAGCCCCGCCAACAACAAGATCCAGTGGGCGTTCCTTCTCAAGGCTTTCAGCCTCAATATCGACCCCATGAATGTCCTCGTACTCCAAATAATAACCCCCAATTATACTTTCCTCCACAAAATTGCCAAATTCATACCTCGCTTTCTGGTACTCTATCCACAATGCACCGCCATATGCTCCACATCTAAAGGACCCGCAATGGCTTGCACCACCTCCACAAATCTCTTACCCGCCTCCTCAAACATATCAACCACCTGACCGCAAGAGGTTCCATCTAAGGCCGGAGTACAAAATAAAAAGGTAGCAACAAAATTAACAGTCTTTCACTCATATTGGAGAACATATGTCAGTCTGTACCAAAGGTTGAGACAATTTGACATGTTGAAGCCGATTCAAGTACAATGCCAAACACCCTTCAAAAGAATTTTGATTATTCGCAAAGGTGTGCATATGATCTAATGGCTCGGGGCACAGTATAGAAAAGTGTTGGCATCTGAAAAGAGCAGTCCAGAAGCTTACTGATGCAAGTGACATTACCGTAAAAAATTCAGATGTGGCGGTGACACGACCCAAGTTTGCCCTCTGTGAACCATCGTGACGGCACCTAGTCTCTACGACTAGATAAGCCTAAATTGCAGAAAAGAAACCAAAATTTGCGGAAGTAAACAACTGAAAAAAAGAAATAAGGAAAATAAACAGTGGTTAAATGTGCTGCTCGGCATACACCGTATTTAATTCTCAAAACCAATACATAAATCCAAGACCTGGAAACTATGAATCACAAGCTAAGAAGTACTACATAGCTCTAACTCCAGAATGTCTAATAAGAACTGAAATATAGAAGGGCTAATATTAAACATCAGGAATAGAAAGAGACTCCTCGGTCTGCGAACGCGGCAGATATACCTCGAAGTCGCTATAGCAGTCGCCTCGCCTCAGGGGTGGTAGGACTGAGTCAAAGTACCTGGATCTACACATGAAAAACATGCGCAGAAAGGGCATGAGTACACCATAGAGGTACTCAGTTAGTGACGAGCCTAACCTCGGTTGGGTAGTGACGAGGAAGGTCAGGTCCCTATGAGGTTAAATAAGATATAAGGTTTAACAGAATGAATTAAATAGTGTAATAACTAATAAAAGATATGAAGGTCAGCAACAACTATTACAGTGGCAAGTAAAAACACGAAGAAGAGAATACAACTTAGCTCCAAGATAACAACCGATACCGTCCTGTAGTCCCCAAATATAAATATCATATCTAGTGGAATCTCCCAGGTGCGGTCCCGAAATCCAACTCATAAATGTGCAGGGGATCTCCCGGAATGCAATTCCGTAGTCCCAAAGTAAACATACAGGGGAGCTCCCGGGATACCGTCCCGTAGTCCTAAAGTAAAACACACAGCAACAACACAAGAATACTCAACAAAAGCTAGATTTCGTGCTAAGTAAACAGATAAGTCTAGCCTAACATACTTCACGTAATGCAATTAAGGAAAATTTAGCAAATAGGCAATTAAGTCTACTAAACATACTTTTTTAAACTAACAACAAGCTAAATACGCAAGTAAAATGAAGCAGGCGAAGGAACTCAATTGAAATACTTAAAGAAAATCGGATTTTCAACAATTAGCTTAAGTACGCGCTCGGTCACCTCACATACGAGGCATTTCAATTACCACACTATCAATCCTAAGGGAAAAGGTCCCCCACACAAGGTTAGACAAGCCACTTACCTCGAACAAGTGTAAGTCAATCCGAAACCACGCCTTTGCCACGAGTATCCGACTCCAAATGGCCCAAATCTATTTAATTCAATTTCATAATGTAAGTTACACTTAAAATAACTGATTCTAGGATTAAATTCTAAGCTAACATGTGAAATTATGTAAAATGACCAAAACACCCCTCGAGCACATGTCTTGGAATTGGGTAAAAATTATATATTCCGGACACTCATTCACTCACGAGGAAAACCTTATAAGAATCTCTCAAATTGGATATCAAAAACCCAGTCAAAACTCAATAATTTAGCCTATGAAGTTTATCCAAATTTTTCCCAAAAATTCCACCAAAATTTGAGATTTAAAGACTTGATTTAAGTTAGGAATCATGGAAATTGACCTAAGTCTTTAAAAATCGCCCCTCTCGAGCTCTCAAATTCGAAAATGTGAAAATAGGCTTAAACCCTCGAAGTGGGATTTTAAGAAATCTGCCTAGGTATTTTGTACATCGCGGTCGCGAAGAGTAAAAATGAAGGGCTCCAGAACTGGCTTATGCGAACGCAACATGATGCACGCGATCAAGAAGAAGGAGAAGAGCGGCTTATGTGTTCGCGAACGAGGACACGCGAACGCGAAAGGTAAAAGGACCACTGAACCACCAGCTCCTAGTTCTACTATGCGAACGCGAAGGAGGGAATGCGAACGCAAAGAAGGAAGGAATAGACTTCCTCGTTCCCGAGCCAATTAATGCGATCGCGAAGACCAAATTGATCACCCTCCGAAATTACTCTACGTGATCGCGTAGGGAAGGTTACGAACGCGATGAAGGAAACTGATACCAGATTTTTCTGCAATTCTACAAGTTCCAAAATGACCCGTTGAGCATCCGAAACATACCCGAGGCCCCTGGACCTCAACCAAAAATGAAAACCAATCCTAAACATCATTCAAACTTGTTCCAACCATCAGAACGCTAAAAACAACATCAAAACACATATTTTTTATCGGATTCAAGCTTAAGAATTCCAAAACTCTAAAAACACACTTTCGATCAAAAAGTATATCAAACCACATCCGAATAACATAAAATTTTGCACACATGTCACATTAAACCCTACGGAGGTACTCTAACTTCCGAAATTCCATTCCGACCTTCGGATCAAAATCTCACTATTGAACCGGAAACTTCAAAAATTCCACTTTTGGTATTTCAAGCCTAAATTTGCTTCGGGCCTCTAAAACACCATCCGAACATGCTCCTAAACTCAAAATCACCTAACGGAGCTAACGGAACTATCGGATTTCCATTCCAAGGCTGTCTTCACACTGTTCCGACTACGGCCAACTTTCCACACTTAAGCTCTCATTTAGGGACTAATAGCCTGTTTGGCCAAGCTTATTTTTGGCCAAAAGTGCTTTTTTTGGCCAAAAGCACTATTGGCCAAAAACTGAGGTGTTTGGCCAAGATTCTGGAAGGAAAAAAATTGCTTATGAGGAGAAGCAGAAGCAGTTTTGGAGAAGCAGAAAAAAGTAGCTTCTCTCCAAAAGCACTTTTTTGAGAAGCACTTTTGAGAAAAATACACTTAGAAAAAGTTTTTAACAGCTTGGCCAAACACTAATTGCTGCTTAGAAGTGTTTTTCAAACTAATTAGCCAAACACAAACTGCTTTTCACCAAAAGTACTTTTGAGAAAAACTCTTTTGAAAAAAAGTGCTTCTCAAAATAAGCTGATTTTTGCAGCTTGGCCAAACGGGCAATAAGTGTCCGAAAACTCTCCGAAACTCAAAATCGAACATCCCGACAAATCAAAATAGCAGAAATAAACTTTGGGAAAGCAGTTAATAGGGGATCGAGGTGTAAATTCCAAGAATGACCGGCCGGGTCGTTACATCCTCCCACACTTAAACATTCGTTCGTCCTCGAATTAGCACAAAGACATACCTGAAGTAGTGAAAAGATGAGGGTACTGACTGTGCATATCCTGCTCGGTCTCCCAGGTCACCTCCTCGACCAGCTGACCCCGCCACTGAACCTTCACTGATGCAATGTTCTTTGACCTCAGCTTCCTGACCTTCCTGTCCAATATTGCCACTGGCTCCTCAACATAAGATAGATCCTTCTCCAACTGGACTGAGCTGAAATCCAACACGTGCGACGGACCACCGTGATACCTTCAGAGCATCGAAACATGAAATACCGGATGAACCCCTGCCAAGCTGGGAGATAAGGCATGCTCGTAAGCAACCTCCCCAACACGCCTCAATATCTCAAAAGGGCAAATAAACCTCGGACGCAACTTCCCCTTCTTCCCAAATCTCATAATGCCCTTCATACGCAAAACCTAAAGTAAAACCTGTTCTCCAACCATATAGGAAACATCACGAACCTTCCAGTCCGCGTAACTCTTCTGTCTGGACTGGGCTGTACGGAGTCTATCCTGAATCACCTTGACTCTCTCCAAAGCATCCTGAACAAAGTCTGTGCCCAATAATCTGGCCTCACACGGCTCGAACCAACCCACCGAAGATCTACATCGCCTATCATATAAGGCCTCGTATGGTACCATCTGAATGCTGGACTGATAGTTGTTGTTATAGGCAAAATCCGCCAATGGAAAGAACTGATCCCAAGAACCTCCAAACTCAATCACACACGCACGGAGCATATCCTCAAGAATCTGAATAGTGCTCGGACTATCCGTCCATCTGAGGGTGAAATGTTGTGCTCAACTCCACCCGAGTACCCAACTCTTGCTGTACGGCTCTCCAGAACAGCGATGTGAACTGAGTACCTCTATCTAAAATGATAGAATTTGGAATACCATGCAGGCGAAAAATCTCTCGGATATAAATCTCTGCCAACTGCTCCGAGGAATAGGTAGTACACATAGGGATGAAATGCGCGGACTTGGTCAGCCGATCCACAATAACCCAAATGGCATCGTACTTCTTCAAAGTCTGTGGGAGCTCAGATACAAAGTCCATGGTGATCCGCTCCCACTTCCACTCTGAAATCTCTATCTGCTGAAGCAATCCACCCGGTCTCTGGTGCTCATATTTCACCTGCTGACAATTAAGGCATCGAGCTACGAACCCAACTATATCCTTCTTCATCCACCTCCAACAGTAATGCTGCCTCAAATCCTGATACATCTTCGCGGCACTCGATGAATAGAATACCGTGAACTATGGGCCTCCTCTAGAATCAACTCCCGAAGCCTATCAATATTGGGTACACAAACCCGACCATGCATCCTCAATACTCCGTCATCACCAATAGTCACATCTCGAGCATCACCATGCAACACTTTGTCCTTGAGGACAAGCAAATGAGGGTCATCAAACTGATGCTCCCTGATACGATCAATTAAGGAAGACCGAGAGGCCACACAAGCTAGAACTTGGCTGGGCTCCGAAAGATCCAATCTCACAAACTAGCTGGCTAAGGCCTGAACATCCATCGCCATAGGCCTCTCTGTTGCTGGTAGATAAGCCAAACTCTCTGCCCGGTGGCTTAAAGCATCAGCCACCCCATTGGCCTTGCCCGGGTAATACATGATAGTGATATCATAATCCTTCAGCAGCTCTAGCCATCTCCTCTGACGCAAATTAAGGTCCTTCTACTTGAACGGATGCTGCAAACTCCGGTGGTTAGTATATATCTCACAAGGCACACCATACAAGTAATGACGCCAGATCTTCAGGGCAAGAACAATGGCAGCTAACTCAAGATCATGGACATGATAGTTCTTCTCATGTATCTTCAACTATCTAGATGCGTAGGCAACCACCCTACTGTCCTGCATCAATACCGCTCCAAGAACAACTCTCGAGGCATCACAATAGACAGTATAAGACCCCAAACCAGTAGGCAACATTAAAACTCGGGTTGTAGTCAGGGCTGTCTTGAGCTTCTGAAAGCTTTCCTCGCACTCTTCCATCCACTGAAACGGAGCACCCTTCTGGTTCAGTCTGGTCATAGGTGTTGCAATATATGAAAACCCCTGAACAAATCGACGATAATAACCCGCCAAGCCAAGAAAACTACAGATCTCTGTAGTTGAGGATGGTCTGGGCCAACTCTGTACGGCCTTCACTTTCTTTGGATCCACCTAAATACCATCTCTCGAGACCACATGACCCAAAAATGCCATGGAATCCAACCAAAACTCACATTTTAAGAACTTAGCATACAACTTCTCCTCTCTCAAGGTCTAGAGCACTGTCCTCAGGTGCTGCTCATGATCTCCCCAACTTCGGGAATATACCAGAATGTCATCAATAAAAACGATCACGAACGAATCAAGATATGGACGAAAAACACTGTGCATCAGATGCATGAAGGTTGCTGGGGCGTTAGTCAGCCCAAATGACATAACAAGGAACTCATAATGACCATACCGAGTCCTGAAGGCAGTCTTCGGGATATTTGGCTCCCGAATCTTCAACTGATGATAGCCTGAATGCAAGTCAATCTTAGAAAACACACAAGAACCTGGCAATTGGTCAAACAGGTCATCAATACGTGGCAAAGGATAGTGATTCTTCACCTTCACCTTATTCAACTGGCGGTAATCAATACACATATGCATAGAACCATCCTTCTTCTTCACAAATAACACAGGAGCATCCCAAGGCAATACATTGGGCCGAATAAAGCCCTTATTAAGTAATTCGTGCAATTGCTCCTTCAACTCAGGAGGAGACATACGGTACAGAGGGATAGAAATGGACTGAGTGCCCGACAACAGATCAATGCCAAAATCAATGTCTCTATCGGGTGGCATGCCGGAAGATCAGCTAGAAAAACATCAGAGAAATCCCGTACTACTGGGACTGAATGAACAGAAGGAGTATCCATACTGGTATCTCTCACATAAGCTAAGTACGCATCACAACCTTTCTCAACCATACGCTGAGCCTTAAAGAAAGAAATAACTCTACTACGAGTGTGACCTAAAGCACCCCTCCACTCAATATTCGGTACACATGGCATGGCTAGTGTTACGGTTTTGGCGTGATAATCAAGAATAGCATAACGGGATGACAACCAGTCCATACCCAAGATAATATCAAAATCAACCATGCTGAGCAATAATAAGTCGGCTCTGGTCTCAAAACCACCAAGAATAACCAAACATGACCGGTAAAGGCGGCCCACGATAAGAGAATTTCTCACATGGGTAGAAACATAAAATGGAGAACTCAAAGAATCTCGAGGTACACCCAAATGCGTAGCAAAATAAGAAGACACATAATAATAAGTGGAGCCTGGATCGAATAGAACCGATGCATCTCTGTGATAGTCCAAGATTGTACCTGTGATGACAGAATCGGAGGCGACAACCTTAGTACGGGTTGGAAGAGCATAATATTTGGCCTGGCCTCCCCTCGAGGGCAACCTATACCTCCCCAACCTCCACCTCTGGCTAGCTAGGCCAGTAGGGTAGCAATTGGTGCTGAGACCAAAGCTTGAGAGCTTCGCAGGGCCTACTGTGGCTGAGAGGTCTGTGGAGGTGCACCTCTCTTGAGTCTATGGTAATACCCTACCATATGGCATGTGCCACAATAATCAACACAAGCTCTGGGCGGACGTGGCAGCTGTGACTGGCTCGGGCCAGGTCTACTGGACTGACCATTGGAAGCACCCCATGCAGTAGGTGCACTAGAGACTGGAGGTGCATAATAAGGCTCCTGAGGCTTAGGTGGAGCTGGAATACCACTGGATGTTAGAAGATCTGAATGAACGGGGCAACCCATATGAGCCCTACTATGACGACCTACAGTTGGGGCACGGGCACAGAATAGTGGCCCGATTCTCGAGACCTCTTGGCCTCCATCTCATCTCTATCCCTAGCATGCATACCCTTAATCCTCCTAGTAATGATCACCAGCTGTTGATAAGATATATTTGTCTCTAACTCACGAGCCATGCTAGATCTGATGCTGGGAATAAGCCCCTCAATGAACCGGCGAACATTCTCGCGAACCATAGAAACCAAAGCTGGTGCATGTCTAGCCAAGTCGATGTAACGGACAGCATACTCCAAGACAGTCATAGTACCCTGGCGCAAATGCTCAAACTCCGCGCATTAGGCATCCCTAAGACTCTAGGGGACATACTCCCTCGTGAACATATTTAAAAACTGAGCCCAACTCAAGGAAGCTGCCTCATTTGGACTATCTAACTCATAAGCACGCCACCACTGATAGGCGGCTCCTCGAAGTTGGAAAGTATTGAAGGAAACCCCACTCGATCCTGATATGCCCATAGTACGGAGAATACGGTGGCACTCCTCCAGAAATCCCAAGGCATGCTCTGATGTTAACCCATTGAATACAGGAGGATCATATTTCTTGAACCTCTCAAGTCTTCGCTGCTCATCCTTTGAAGCTGCTGCACTGTCGTCGAGTTGAACTAGTACTGCAGGCAATGTAGGAATAACCTCTGGCACCTGCTCAACAAGCACTCGCTGCTCAAGAGTGCGGGCGGCGGGAGTCAGTACTCCTCTTCCAGCCTGGGATGTGGCAGCAGCAAGGGGAAGCAACCCTGCCTAAGGCAAAGTGGTGTACATGCTCATAAATTGTGCCAAAGTCTCTTAGAGTGCTGGAGTAGTAGTGGCAGACGTATTAGGTGTCTGGACTCTAGCTGTTACTGCTGGTGGTAACTCGGCGACAGCTCACGCGGGTGCTCTGTCTGCACCTCAAGTGCGTCCTCGGCCTCTACCCCGGCCCCGGCCTCTGACGGCTTCAGTAGGGGGCACGGGTGCCTGGTCATCTCGAGTAGCACGTGTCCTCACCATCTGTGAGAGAATAGGAGACAAAATTTTGGAATTATGATATCAAAATCTCGCACGACAAGGAAATCAAATGAAATTGAATTTTCCTAATAGTTATATAGCCTCACGTAGATAAGTACAGAACCGTACCGATCAGCGAGACTCTAATAAACTGACTTGTGATTCATGACTCTTATGAACCTAGAGCTTTGATACCAACTTGTCACGACCCTGGTTCGCCCTCCGTGAACCATCGTGGCAGCACCTAGCCTCTACGACTAGGTAAGCCAAAATTGCGGAAAAGAAACAAAAATTTGCAGAAGTAAACAACTGAAAACAGAAATAAGGAAAATAAACAGTGGTTAAATGTGCCGCTCGGCATGCACTGTAGTTAATTCTCAAAACCAATACATAAATCCAAGACTTGGAAACCCATGAATCACAAGCTAAGAAGTACTACATAGCTCTAACTCCAGAATGTCTGATAAGAACTGAAATACAGAAGGGCTAATACTGAACAGCAGGAATAGAAAGAGACTCTTCGATCTGCGAACGCGGCAGATATACCTCGAAGTCGCTATAGCAGACGCCTCGCCTCAAGGGTGGTAGGACCGAGTCGAAGTACCTGAATTTGCACATGAAAAACATACGCAAGAAGGGCGTGAGTACACCACAGCGGTACTCAGTTAGTGCCTAGCCTAACCTCGGTTGGGTAGTGACGAGGAAGGTCAGGTCCCTACTGAGGTTAAATAAGATATAAGGTTTAAGAGAATGAACTAAATAGTGTAATAAGTAATACAAGATATGAAGGTCAGGAATAACTATTACAGAGGCAAGTAAAAACACAAAGAAGAGAATACAACTCATCTCCAAGATAACAGCCGGGGATCTCCTAGGATACCGTCCTGTAGTCCTCAAATATAAATATCATATCTAGTGGAATCTCCCGGGTGCAGT
Organism: Nicotiana glauca; assembly: GCA_026770625.1. NCBI lineage: Eukaryota > Viridiplantae > Streptophyta > Magnoliopsida > Solanales > Solanaceae > Nicotiana > Nicotiana glauca. The sequence continues at coordinate 3,963 of MU770365.1, read as the reverse complement.
CCCGTAGTCCAACTCATAAATGTGCAGGGGGATCTCCCGAAATGCAATTTCGTAGTCCCAAAGTAAACACACAGGGGAGCTCCCGGGATACCGTCCCGTAGTCCTAAAGTAAAACACACAGCAACAACACAAGAATGCTAAACAAAAGCTAGATTTCGCGCTAAGTAAAAAAGATAAGTCTAGCCTAACATACTTCACATAATGCAATTAAGGCAAATTGAGCAAATAGGCGATTAAGTCTACTAAACATACTTTTCTAAACTAATAACGGGCTAAAAATGCAAGTAAAATGAACCAGGAGAAGGAACGCAATTGAAATACTTAAAGAAAATCAAATTTTCAACAATTAACTCAAGTACGCGCTCGTCACCTCACGTATGAGGAATTTCAATTACCACAATATCAATCCTAAGGGAAAAGGTCCCCCCCCCCCCCACAAGGTTAGACAAGCCACTTACCTGGAATAAGTGCAAGTCAACCCGAAACTACGCCTTTGCCACGAGTATCCGACTCCAAATGGCCCAAATCTATTCAATTCAATTTCATAATGTAAATAACACTTCAAATAACTGATTCTACGATTAAATTCTAAGCTAACACGTGAAATTGTGTAAAATAACCAAAATGCTCCTCGGGCCCACATCTCGCAATCGGGTAAAAACTATATATATTCCGGAAACTCATTCGCTCACGAGTCTAACCTTATAAGAATCTCTCAAATCGGATGTAAAAAACCCAACCAAAACTCAATAGTTCGGCCTAAGAAGTTTATCCAAATTTTCCCCAAAATTCGAAATTTAAAGACTAGATTTAAGTTAGGAATCATGGAAATTGACCTAAGTTGGGTGGAGATCACTTACCCAAGTTTCCCAGGTGCAAAAGTCTTCAAAAATCGCCCCTCCCGAGCTCTCAAATTCGAAAATGTGAAAATAGGCTTAAACCCTCGAATTGGGATTTTAAGAAATCTGCGCAGGTATTTTGTACATCGCGATCGCGAAAGGGAACCTGCGATCGCGAAGAGTAAAAATGAAGGGCTCCAGAACCGGCCTATGCAAACGCGACATGATGCACGCAATCGCGAATAAGGAGAAGGGCGGCTTACGCATTCGCAAATGAGGCCACGCGAACGTGAAGGGTAAAAGGGTCACTGAACCACCAGCTCCCAGTTCTACTATGCGAACGCGAAGGTGGGAATGCGAATGCGAAGAAGGAAGGAACAAACTTCCGTGATATTGTCCAATTAATGCGATCGCGAAGAAAAAAATTGATCACCCTCCTAAATTACTCTCCGCAATCGCGTAGGGAAGGTCATGAACGCGATGAAGGAAACCGATACCAGATTTTTCTGCAATTCTACAAGTTCAAAAATGACCTGTTGAGCATCCGAAACACACCCGAGGCTCCCGGGACCTCAACCAAACCTGCCAACCAATCCCAAAACATCATTCACACTTGTTGCAACCTTTGGAACGCTAAAAGCAACATCAAAACACATATTTTTTATCAGATTCAAGCTTAAGAATTCCAAAACTCTAAAAACACTCTTTCGATCAAAAAGTCTATCAAACTACATCCGAATGACCTGAAATTTTTAACACACGTCACATTAAACCCTACGGAGCTACTCCAACTTCCAAAATTCCATTCTGACCCTCGGATCAAAATCTCACTTTCGAACCGGAAACTTCAAAAATTCAACTTTCGGCATTTCAAGCCTGAATTAGCTACGGGCCTCTAAAACACCATCCGAACACGCTCCTACACCCAAAATCACCTAACGGAGCTAACGGAACCATAGAATTTCCATTTCGAGGCCGCTTTCACACTATTCCCACTACGGTCAACTTTCCAACACTTAAGCTCTCATTTAGGGACTAAGTGTCCCAAAACTCTCTGAAACTCAAAACCGAACATCCCGGCAAATTAAAATAGGAGAAATAAACTTTGGAAAAGTAGTTAATAGGGGATCAGGGCATAAATTCCAAAAATAACCGGCCGGGTTGTTACAGGCGGATACTAGCCAAAGTCCATTGCCTGTTCATAATGAGACGCATGTGGTGTTCATGATTTGTGTTAAAAAGGAATTTGAGAACTCTTCTGAATCCCTCGGAGGGCCACTTGCCGTGAAATTTTCAACGCTATCAGTCTTGGTTTCAAAAGTTGATTTTAAGAATGAGTTCGCAAAGGGGACCCAAAGCTGTTTGCTAAGGTCAATGCGATTGAAATTGGTAATATTGATGTAGAACTCAGTGGCTAAGATGTCAATCGTGGTAATTGGAGAAACACTCCTTGCTTGGTTAGCCATGAAGGAGTCCTGGAAGTTTATTTTGTCGTCATTTTGTTGTTCGGGTTATTTCAGGGTTGTAATCTGGATATTGTCTTGTGGCTCGGACCCTTCTTCCTTTTATTTTTCCTAGTTCGTTTAGTCGTAGTAAATCATCTAGTGTTATTAGGATTGTTCCATGGTTGTAACCCAAGTTTATTTTTCTTATTTTGTAGTTCAAACCTTTTTTATCTCCTACCTAATGCAATCTCCTGTTTTCTATTATTTCTAGTCAGTTCTTGTTTAGTGCTCTTGTTCTTTTATAGATGGTGACTCGAGTGAAATGATATGCACGTGAAATTCTTAGCCTGATCTTAAAAGTTATTCTAATCATGAAATAATGAAACAAGGTTCGAAGATGACAGAGACATTAGAGGGAAATAAGTAAAAAAATTTAGACATTTTGAGATCATTATAGCTCGAATTGTGTGAAATTAGGTCAGATAGTTTGGAAACTAATATGACGACAAGAATTTGTTACAAGAAAGGTGCATCCAGACAATTTGAAGCAAGGAACTTTGTGTTAACGTGCATCTCCATTGATAAGATAATGCCGAGGTAAATTTGCTCCAAACTGACGGATGAAATGTATTGTGGAAAAGAATTACCCAACAAGAGTTCAACAATCGACAAGGCACTAAAGGAAAGTGCAAGGGATATCAGTGATATCAATGCCGATGTTACAAAAGAAATGTTATGCATAATCTTCAATTTTCATCCTCAAGCTACATGTGTTATACTTGGCATTTTCAAAGATTAGGAGGCCCTCTTTCAGCTACCCAGACACTTTATACCCTTTGATACCTTTTGAGCCAATGATGATGTTACACCCCAAGTTTTCATACATGAGAGTACGTCGTAAGTTAATTGATGTAAGCTCAGAAATGAGATTATATTTGGAAGAAAATAAAGTAATTTAATTATGTTACCTTGGAGGTTACAAATATTTAAGATCATGAATAACAAGTACGAAAAGGGTTGGAAAGCTTAGTCGCTAAACGAATTGAGGAAAATAAGTTCCGTCGAAAATCGACAAGTTTGGAATGTTATAAC
>MU770357.1:0-12534 GCA_026770625.1 Nicotiana glauca | reverse complement strand
TTTAAACATCGGAAATAGAAGTTGGAAAGTTCAAAGTTCATAAAGCTTGAATTGGGGTGTAATTCATGAATCTAGAGTTGTTTGATATGATTTGAAGCCTCGAGCAAGTCCGTGATGTTTTTTGGGATTGGTTGGTAGGTTTGGTTGAGGTCTCGGGGGCCTCGGGGTGAGTTCGGGTGGCCAAACGGAGAGTTTTTGGACTTATGAAATTTTAGGCCTGCTGCTTCTGGTATTTTCCCTTCTGCGGTTTTGGAGCCGCAGAAGCGGAAAGTGGACGTTTGGCCAGGAACCGCAGAAGCGGATTTTGTTCCGCTGAAGCGAAATCGCTTCTGCGATGGGTAGACCGTAGAAGCGGTTGGTCGGGTGATTTGAGAGACTGCAGAAGCGGCCTGGATTTCCGCAAAAGCGGGACCGCAGAAGCGGTCCTTGGACCGCAAAAGCGGAAAGTGCTGAAGGCGGTAGGGTGTTTTAAAAGGTCGGATTTTGTTCATTTCACTCATTTTCTTAACTTCATTTGGTGATTTTTGGAGGGTTCAAAGGAGGGTCTTCATCAACAATGTTAAAGTAAGTTATTCCCACCTATTATAAGCTAATTACATTAATTATATATGAGATTAAGCGTGGAAATTAGTGTAAATATTGGGATTTTGGTTGGAAACCTAGAAAATTTCAATCTTGGATTTTAAACACGATTTTAAGTATGGAATTAGGAGAAAATTATATATATTTGAGTTCCTAAGGTCATGGGTAACTTTTATCTTCGAAAAATTTCGGATTCTGGGCACGTGGGCCCGAGGGCATTTTGGTCAACTTCTCATTCGGGGTTAGAAATGGTTATAGATTGAGTTGTAAGGTATAGTTTAGCATATATTAATTGATTGGTATGATCATTGGCTAATTTTGGCGCGTTGTGCATTGGTTCAAGCCTTCGGAAGGATGTAGAATGCCAGTTGCGAGTCTTCGGAGCGAGGTGAGTCTCCTTTCTAATCTTGTGAGGGGGAATTTACCCCATAGGTGAGTTAAATTGGTTATATGCTCCTATTTGTGGGGGCTACGTACGCACGAGATGACGAGAGTCCGTGCGTAGCTACTATTATGATATTGTCCGGGTAGTCTAGGACCCAAAAGCATGCTATACTTGGGATATTTGCAATCTTATTGACATTTGAATTGTTAAAGTCAAATTGAACTAGTGAATAAATTTCCAAAAAAAAAAGGACTAAACATCATTTTCTTAAATTGTTAAAAGAGGAGTTGGTTTTATTTGGATAATTATTCCCCGATAAATTCTTAATTGATTATTTGAGCATGTATTTTATGTGTACCTGCGTCGCATGGATGATTCGCGAGTAGGGTGATTATTTATTTTATGTGTACCTGCGTCGTATGGATGATTCGTGAGCAGAGTGATTATTTATTTTATGTTGACCGCGTCGCATGGATGATCCGCGAGCGGGAAAATAGATGCATCTATTGGTTCGGGCCGTTCGACCCTTGGCAGTGCACATTATACATTCATGTTAGATCGGGCCGTCGCCTCGGTGTGATTTGCGCATGCTATTTGTCGCTTGAGGATTTTTTTTAGTTGTGAAACTTGCCCTTCGTGGCTTAATATAAATTGAAAAGTTAATAAAGAATAAACCCTGGAAGCCCTTGATTAATTGTTGAAGGTGTTTACCTATTTTTCCTGGCTTCATGATTTAGAACTACTATATGAATCCATAATTATCTTCGCATTATTGAATATTGATAATTGACCACTAGTGAGAGTCGGAGTTGGCCATCTCGTCTCTACCACTCTGGGATTAGGCGAGATACTCACTGAGTACACGTCGATTACGTACTCATACTACACTTCTGTGCATTTTTGTTGCACAGGTACATGTACTTCTAGCAGCCTACTGGGCATAGCAGCACGGATAAATTCCGGGACTGGGTGAGCTGCAATTTGCGAGGCGACCCACAGCTAGTGTACTTCCTTTCTGCACTTTTATTATTTATTTCCTGTCCACTGTATTTCGGACAAATGTTGTAATTTATTTTCCTTATCGATAGATGCTCATGCACTTGTGACACCGGGTTTCTGGGGCAGTTTTTGAAGGATTGTACTAATACTTATTATTTAAATTTGAATTCAAGTCATGATCTTTTATTTATGAAAAATGGAAGGAAAAACTTTAGAATTTTCAAAAGTATTAAAAGATGATTTAATTGATAATTTAGTTGGCTTGCGTGACAGAGGTGTCCGGCGCCACCGCGACCCTTAGTGGATTTTGGGTCGTGACACTAAATTAATCAATTTGAATGCATGAAAATGAATTATCCAAGTTTTTCCCAAACATTCAAAAATTGTCCCCGGGCCCACGTGGTCAAAACCCGATGTTCGAACCAAAACCCGGTTACCCATTCCCCCCAGGGACTCAAATATGTAATTTGTTTTGAAATCGGACCACAAATTGAGCTCCAAATCCCAAATTTTTAGAAAACCTAGGTTCTACCCAAAACTCCAGTTTCACCCATGAAAATCATTGATATTAAGTGGAAAACATGTTAAATGATATTAATGATTGAAAGAATTGAGTAAAAATCAACTTACAAATGATTTGGAATGAAACTTGTTCTTGAAAAATCGCCCAAAAGAGTTGTGTTTTGAAAATGGGGTGAAAAATTACTTAAAATCGACCAAGTAGTCGGGGGTTCGCAACTGCGAACCCCGACCAAATATGGGAAATGCAAATCAGGGTTCGCATTTGCGAACTTTTCAAGAATGGCAAACCTTCGCATTTGCGAACTTATTATCGCATTTGCGATATCGCTTTTGCGAATAAAACATCACATTTGCGATTCCTGGCCAGTAGGCAGCCCTTCGCATTTGCGAACCTTTGTACTTCGCATTTGCGAAGAATGCTTTCGCATTTGCGATCTTAGGCAGGCCTGGGCTGGTTTCGCATTTGCGAACCAGCTTTCGCATTTGTGAACCAGGCTTCGCAAATGCAAAGTCTGCAGGCCTGTTCACACCAGATTTTTCAAAGTTTAAAAATGCACTCTGACGCTTATCCAAAACTCATCCGAGCCCTCGAGGCTCCAAATCAAATATGCACACAACCTCAAAAACATCCTACGGACTTATACGTGGGATCAAATCGTCAAAATAACATCATATACATCGAATTAAACCTCAAAATTCATAATTTCTTCCAAGTTTTCATAAAACATCAAATTTCCATTTTAAGTCCAAAACACATCAAATGACGTCTGTTTTCAACCAAATTTTGCAGAAAGCGCTTAAATTACATATAAGACATGTACCGAGCAACGAAACTAAAATACGGGCCTGATACCAATACGTTCTAATCAAATTTCATTTCAAATTCCCTTAAATATTTTAAGAAAATAATTTCACTCAAAAATTTATTTCTCGGGCTCTGAACCTCGAAATTTAATTCCGGGCATACGCCCAAGTATCATATTTTCCTACGGACCCACCGGGATTGTCAAATTACGGGTCCGGATCCGTTTACCCAAAATATTGACCGAAGTTAAATTTATTAATATTAAAATCAAAATTTAGCATTTTTCACACATAATTCATATTTAAGCTTTCCACTACGAGCCCGGACTACTCACGCAAATCGAGACAACCCTAAATGAGGTTTTTAACAACTCGAAAGCATAGAAAGAGTAAGGAAATAAATGATGACCCTTTGGGTCGTCACATTTGAACAAGAAAATTAGCTCTCGTGTCGAATGAAGCTTGATCTCTATTTTCAGATCAAAACTCATAGTTAAAAGGAAAAATTGACAAGAATTAAGTACTCAGTCCCCTTTAATGAGAGATGTGACCAAATACCTTGAAGGTAGTGATAATACTACAATAAAATAATTATTTTGTGGGAGTTTTTTGATCAAATTATGACGGTTTTTGACTCCCACAAAAAGAATTGTGGCAGTTTTTAGAAGTGCCGCAGTTACCTTTTCCACGACCATTATTGCGATGGATATTTAAAACCTCCATTACAACCTCCACAAAATGAATATTTAATTTGTGGGGGGTTTGAAAGATAATTAATGCTAGTTTAAAACCACGCAATATGATTTCGATGTGCCAAAGAAAAAATATTGCGAGGGTTTATAAACCCCCTCAATATGATCATAATGGTTCAAAAAAGATATTGTGGGCGTTTCTAAACCCCTAAAATATGATTTAAATTTTATTTTAAGAAAAATTTATGAAGGGTTTTGAAAGATAATTAGTGCTAGTTTAAAACCCCCGCAATATGATTTCGATATGTAAAAAAAAAATTCGCAGGTTTATAAACCCCCTCAATATAATCATAATGGTTCAAAAAAGATATTGTAGGGGTTCCTGAAAATATAATTCAAATATTTATTTAAAAAAAAATTTATGTGGGGGTTTATAACCACTGCAATATAATATTACAATTAAAAAAAAATAGTGGTAATTTATTTCTGCCACAATATTTTGTTGTTGAAAATTCTTTTTCTATTTGAATATTTTTATTTATAGGATTAAAAAAATAATTTTATCAAATAACTTACAACATAAATTAAATTTTATAAAAAATAACCATAGTGACAAATATTACAAATTCAAATCCACATGGAACTAAATATATATTTATCATGAGCAATGATATATGATCACCAACAAGCTAGGATAGTAAAAAGATATCCATTAAATGATTGAACTTTACTAATTTGATTCGCAATATAATGGAGTACTTTTTCTAGCTAAGTCTCCATAAACTCTGCCAAAATAACACTGTCATGCAAGGGCTGAACTTTCTACGGGCAACTAATTCCTGGCAAGTGCATGGTAAGGATACAAAAAAACAATTGATAGGTTGTTGTGAAAACCTGAATTTGATTCTGAACTCTGAGTTCTCATTGCTCTTGTAATAATCAGCAATGGAATTCACAATCTTATGACCATACTCTCTATGTTGATCTGCATCCATGGAATTAAATGAGTAAAATAGTTAGCTTAATAAACCTTGAGAGTTCTACGGCAAGAGTAGGAAATCTCCATGTTTGAATCTTCATCACTATCATGGCAAATCCTACATTTTCATCTTCTTGGATGTAGGCTATAGGAAAGAAATCTGTCTCAAATTCAAAAGAAATTCAATATGGAATAATCAAGAAAAGAGCATTCTTACATTCCCCTTAAAGTGTCTCAATCCAAAAAGAGAGCTACAAATCAAATTTAAAACTATTTTAAGGACAAAAGCCAGAATATTTAAAAGTGAGAGCAAGCTAATTGGTGTACTTAATTTAAGTCTATCACTTTTGCATAAATACGCCCTCAAATTCCCCCATTGTAAAAAGCAGAAAGGTTCCAAAGGTCGGTTTATCAAATTTAAATTAGAAAATCCATCTTTCTATCTTTGCACCATTTAATCGTGTTCTATTTTCCCTGATTTTAAGTTGTTAGTTAACAACTTTTGACAAACTAAGAACACAATTACAAGAAAGATAGAGCTCCAAGATGCAAATAATTCAAATACTCAAAAGAACAATCTTACCAGGAGTATATGGCGGCAAAAAGTTCTCTATATTTAACAGCAAAAGGCCAAACAGGTCAACAAGGTGTCAAAAACTTGAATATGCCAACACATTTGAAAGAAGAGACTCCTACCCCATTAAATGTGGATGAAAACTCTGAAAATGTTTGCAGTGGTGGAACAGGAAAACGCAACATCAAAGAAAGTCCTTAAAGACTCCTAGATGGGTTGAGAGTAGAATTCAAAAGAAAATGTAAAAACGAAACAGAGTACTCCTATATACTATTAGCATTCTAATGTAGAATTTTATGGAGCAGTACCATCAAAGTTAGAAATTACCAACAGTAAATGGAAGTAACACAAACAGTGATAATATATATTAGAAGACTAGTCCTGCCACATGTTCAGTACAACGTAATAAAGCTAATATATCGATGAAAATCAGGCAGAAAAAACCTCAATGTCCATAAGAGACCTTCATAACTATGCTCCATGTTTGCATCATTTAAGAAAACAAAGAGTGCCAGATCCACCGAATAAATAAATTCATATACAGTATCAAAAAGCAAAGATTTATAAAACTGTGACAGGGAGGTACCATGAAAAAATTACTAGATGCGCTTACAGGACACTAGATGCATAAGCTACAACACAGATGTCCATCCTCTATATATAGGAAGCACAAATTTGTTATTCTTTTATATCAACATCATGGTTTCATATTTTTAAGAGTAATACTAGTTCAATATCATGTTTTTCAAATGAAGTCTTTGTGAAAATAACTTCCTGTCCACAACACAGCTCACCCATATTATGTTACAATATTTCAAAATTAGAAGAGAAAACACGATGGGCTATACCAAGAGAAAAATAAGTTAGAAAATGATTGCATATATTATTTAGAAAATGTGACAGAGCAGGTGAAAACATTTCTTAGAAAAAAATTAACTGGAGAAGTAGAGAAAAAAGAAGGGTATTCCAAGAATTATCAAAAGAAGAATAGTAAGGGAAAAAAGAAAATTTGTGAAAACAACCAAATGCAGATAGGCCAGAGCTTTTAATCCTACGGGGGAAACTGATGACACCATGAATCAACTTGAATAATGGCCGGGAATAGTTTCCCAACACTTTCTCTACCTTGAATAATAGGACTACTGACCTGTAATTGTGAGTGCAACGGGGAGAAGATCTTCCAATCTAGAGGTTGCATTGATGGGTCACAAAAATTTCCCAACACTTTCTCTAGCTCCATATCCGGCTAAATATGAAGCAGAAAAAAAATTATCGCTTTGATCAAATCCCTTTTGAGTTGTTGCCACTTTAACCAATTTAATACACTGTAGAAACTTTGTTATTCAAGCACAAAAGTAGAATCTTGATGTAGTTTTTCTTATCGGTATGGATGTTATGTCCATGATTTGATCTTCAATATCATCACTCCACAATTACATCCAAGAACAGAATGAAGAGGACCATGAAGGACATGCTCAAACTCCTTTCTTGAATAATAACTACTATCCAATGCAAAACCATCTTGTGTAACACATCAGGATCATAACTAATGGAATGTCGGATAGGAAACTAAACATCGTCACAAGCATGCCCAATATCGCCACATTCCTACTTTTGCCAACTACACTAGCATAGTATAGATTGATGTCTAAGAATTTAGGGGTTAATTTTGTTAAATTCCCTCATATATTATAAGTCACACATCTCTTGATCAAAGTCAATCATTCTCTGATGAAATTGAGCATTTTCTGCCCTGATTCTTTTTATTGTAGCATCCATCCTAATTGTTATATATTAGCAATCAGACGAAAGAAACGAGACTCTTGTACTGCTTGATAGAGAGAAAGCTATAAAATTGATACAAGGAAAAGAAGAACTGGTCCTCAGACCATGAGAAAGAAATAGACTCAAAGAATGGAGAAATATTCAATACTAATGAAAATCGTCCAAAATGATAAGATTTTAGCAACTATTTAAAGTCAGGATACTGTAACGACCCGACTCGTCGTTGCGGGAGTTACCGCCCCGTTTTCCCCGTTTTATGCTTCTATATGTTTCATTATATGTATTTGGAGAATCTGAAGCAATTCGGATAAAGTTTGGTTAGAAATGAGGCAATTGGTCTCTTATTGGGAAGGTTAGTTTGGAAAAGTCAACTGAATATTGACTTATAAGTTAGAAGGCTCGGAATGAATTTCTGATGATTCGACTAGTTTCGGAGGATGATTTATGACTTAGGAAAACAATCGGAATTGAATTCGGAGGTCCGGTGTAGAAATAGGCTTGAATTGGCTAAGGTTGGATTTTGGCGACTTCCGAATGGTAGGTGAGATTTTGATCCGAGGGTCGGAATGGAATTCCGAGAGTTGCAGTAGCTCCGTTAGGTAATTTTGGATATGCATGCAAATTTTCAGATCATTCGGAGGTGTTTAGGTCGAGCTTTAGATCAAATGCAAGTTTCGGAAATTTTAGTTTAACTTAGGCTTGAATCCGTAGTAATTCAATGATTTTGATATTTATGATGGTGTTTTTATGTCACGAGCAAGTTTGAATGAAGTAATAGAACATATCTGTGCATTTGGTTGAGGTCCAGAGGGCCTCGGGATGATTTCGGATGGCTAACGGGAGTTTTCGAGTTGGAGAAATGCAGCAGAAAATTGCAGAGAACTTTTGTTCTATGCGATCGCAGAGAGGTTCATGCGATCGCATAGAAGGTTTTGGAAGGGTCACATATTTTCTCTATGCGATCGCGTAAAGGGTCCTGCGATCGCAAAAGTGTAGGAATTTGGTCACTGCGTTCGCATTCAAGGGGTTGCGATCGCGTAGTGCAATTTGGGCCTGGGGTCCTTGGCAGCATTCGTTCTATGCGAACGCGGAGGCTTTGGTGCGATCGCATTGAAGGATTTTGGAAGACAGCATTTTTGGTCTATGCGATCGCAAGGGTACTGATGCGATCGCATAGAAGGAGACGTCTGGGCAGAACAGTTAAGGGTTAAATTTCAGTCGCGACCCTAGTAAAATTTCCACCATTTTTACTCTGCCAAGAGAGGGTTTTGAGTGATTTGAAGAGGATTTTTAACGGGTATTGCTTGGAGGTAAGTCTCTTGACTAGAAAACATCATTTTTATGAAGAATCAACCCTCAAATTCATGAAATTGGATAGAAATTGTGAAGAACTAGGGCTTTGTTTTTGAAAACGAAATTTTAGAATTTGAAAGGCCATTTGAGCTCCGTTTTCGATAAACTTTATATGTACGGACTCGTGGCGAGACGATGAATCCGTTGGTATGATTTTCGGAATTTTTCGAGAAGTGGGCCCGGGGCTCGGGTTTTACCAACTTCGTGAATTTTAATACTTTTCGAGTATTTTTTATTAGCTTATGTTTCTTTAACCCATATTTATGTATTCGTTGTGAATTTGACTAGATTAGACGCGCGAGGAGGTCGATACGAAAGTAAAAGGCATTGCGGACCATTCTACGGCCGGTTAGAGGTGAGTAGTTGGTGTATATGATGGCCTGAGGGTTTGAAACCCCGGCTTATCACATTGTGACGCTATTTAGGGCGTGACTCGCATCCCATGGCAGGGGCGGGATTGGTTATGACTGGGGATTGTGACTTGGTCCATCCCGAACAAGAATAATTCTATATTTGGCGATTGATACGCACCCTGTGTTGAATATATCTGGGCTTAATGCCATGTTTGGGGCCTTGTGCCGACCTGTAGTATCCTTAGAGGATGATTATCATTGTGATAGCATGATTTGTGTAATCATTGATCTCAGTCCTGTGTTAAGTCACTAATATGAAACGCTAAGTTACTTTTCTTGAAGTAAATAACTAATATATATTCTTATTAATGAATTGGAAATTGGGAAAGTAAATTTAAACTGTTATGTGACTCATATGCATATTGTGGACTGAGTATGGATCGGGCTGCACGCCGCAGCGAATGTTATGATTATATTGTGCTTGGGCTGAAGGAGCCCCTCCGGAGTCTGTACACACCCCCAGTGAGCGTCGTCGACTTTAAATGGATTGGGTTGTACGCCACTTTGTGTTCATGTGCATTGCATTGCATCCTTGCATTATACTTGACTATTATATTTGATGTTGCTTTGTTGTTGGTTCGTAGTTAAGGTGTCAGACTGTTAGTTTTAGCTTTACTTTGTGGCATTTCATTGATTTCTTATCTTCAGACATTTTATATGCTTATTACTCACTGAGTTGGTAGTACTCACCCCTACTCCCTGCACCTTGTGTGCAGATTCAGGTACACCGGAGGCTTAGCTGAGCAGTCCTTGTCATCAGAGTTCATCAGAGTTGTTGAGGTAGCTGCTTGACGTTCGCAGGACCTGACAACTCTTCCTATTGCAGTTTTATCTATATATACACATTTCCAGACTTGAGTATTTCATTCAGATATTGTTATCTAGTTCTGTTTAGAGGCTCTAGACTCGTGACCCCAGATCTTTTGGGAGTGTTATTATCAGTTTTCGTACTTCTCAGTATTTTCTTCTATAAATTTTGGATTATTATTCTAAAACTATTATATTCTCCTTAAATTTTTGGTTTTGAGAATTGTTGCTGATATGAGAACGACGGTTGGTCAGGCTTGCCTAGCTTTAGGGTTGGGCGCCATCACGACCAGGTTTGGGTCGTGACAAGTTGGCATCAGAGCCTAGGTTACTAGGCCTCACGAGTCATGAGCCGGTTTAGTAGTGTCTCGCAGATCGGTACGTAGACGTCCGTATCTATCCTCGGGAGGCTACAAAACTTTTAGGAAACACTTCACTTTCTTGAAATTCACATCGTGCGGTTTGTTGTTATGAAAACTAAATTTCTGTATTCTATTCTCTTGCAGATGGCGAGAACCCATGCTAACGGACGTGGCGGACGACCACCAGTGCCACCTAGAGGCCGTGGTCGCGGTAGAGGCAGGGCAGCAGGGACAGCACCTGCTGACCCACCAGTTGACCAGGCTCAGGGTCAAATTCTAGCTGTAGATGCTCCAGCAGCACCTGTTCAGGCACCGGCAGTGCCCATCGTGATTCCTGGTCTCCAGGAGGCTTTGGCTCAGATCTTGTCCGTCTGCACTGGCCTGGCTCAGGCGGTTTCAGCCACTACAGCGGAGGCTACTTCTCAGACCGGGGGTGGTCATCAGACCCCCGATGCTCGCGCACCCGAGCAGGTTGTTCAGGGCTTACAGACACCTGAGGTAGCTCCAGTTCAGCCAGTTCAGCCAGCTGCACCAGTTTTTCCAGTTGCGCCAGTCGCACCAGCTCCAGCTCATGTGGTTCCAGCTATGCCGGATGACGAGCAGCGTCGGTTGGAGAGGTTCGGTAGGCTTCAGCCTCCGACATTCAGTGGTGTTGAGGGCGAGGATGCCCAGGGTTTTCTGGATAAGTGCCAGCGTATGCTTCGTACTGCGGGTATTCTGGAGTCTAGTGGAGTGGCTTTTACTACCTTCCAGTTCACAGGGCCTGCATTTACTTGGTGGGAGGAGTTCGAGAGGCGTAGGCCTATTGGAGCAGCGCCCCTCACGTGGCAGCAGTTCTCCACGGTATTCTTGGAGAAGTATGTACCCCAGTCTCACAGGGAGGAGCTGCGTCGTCAGTTCGAGTGGTTGACTCAGGGAGATATGACAGTGACTCAGTATGAGTTGAGGTTTACACAGTTAGCTCGGCATGCTACTTGGATGATCCCGACAGATCGCGAGAGGATCAGGAGGTTTGTGGATGGTCTCAACTATCCGATCCGCATATTGATGACTAGAGAGAGGGCTACAGCAGTTACATTTGAGGAGGTAGTTGATGCGGCTCGTCAGATTGAGATAGACCGTCGCCGGGAGTGTGAGGAGAGGGAGGCTAAGAGGATTCGAGGCTCAGGTAGTTTCAGTGGTGCTCCGTCTAGGGGCCAGTTCCAGCGCAGCAGAGGTCGTTCTTTCAGACCTCCTCAGTCAGGTCGTTCAGAGTCCAGTGGGGCTTCGTCGGGCCGTGGTCATCAGGGTCATCATCAGAGCCAGCCTGCACTGAGTGCCCTTCCAGCTCAGAGCTCTACGCCTGCTTCTTCAGCCCAGGGTTCATCTGCAGCGAGGGGTTCCCATCAGTCCCCTTCTCCAGCTCCAGGTCATTGCTACAAGTGCGGAGAGTTGGGTTATATAAGGAGACAGTATCCCCGGTTCCGTAGTANTCAGCTAGGAGAGGAGGTCAGGTAGCCAGAGGTCGCCCCAGGGTTGAGGACCGTACTGGCGGTGGTCAGGCTCGATTCTATGCTCTTCCAGATAGGAAGGATGGCAGTGCATCGGATGCAGTCATTATAGGTATTATCTCAGTCTGCCACAGGGATGCCTCTGTCTTATTTGATCCCGGATCTACCTATTCCTATGTATCTTCATATTTTTCTCATCATTTGGGTACGACCCGTGGTTGTCTTGCCTTGCCTGCGCATGTATCTACCCCGGTGGGTGATACCGTTATTATGGATCACGTATATCGATCCTGTCTTGTTATTATTAGGGGTCTGGAGACCCGAGTTGACTTGTTATTATTGGACATGGTGGATTTCGATGTGATTCTGGGTATGGATTGGTTATCTCCGTACCATGCTATTCTAGACTGTTATGCCAAGACAGTTAATTGACTATTCCGGGTGTTCCGAGGATCGAGTGGTGAGGCGTGACTGATGATGTACCCAGCAGGGTGATTTTCTTCCTAAAAGCCCAATGGATGGTTGGGAAGGATTGTTTGTCGTATTTGGCTTTCATTAGAGATGTTGGAGCCGAGACTCCTAGTCTTGATTCGGTTCTCGTTGTGAGGGATTTCCCAGATGTATTTCCAGTAGACCTGCCGGGCATGCCGCTGGACAGGGACATTGATTTTGGTATTGATTTGGTGCCGGGCACTCAGCCTATCTCTATTCATCCTTATCGTATGGCACCAGATGAGTTAAAGGAATTGAAGGAGCAACTTCAGGAACTCCTAGATAAGGGGTTCAT
>MU770355.1:173842-190236 GCA_026770625.1 Nicotiana glauca | reverse complement strand
GGCTAAAAGTATACTATTGCTACGGTAATTTTTAACCCGTGGTAAAAATTTATGATTAGATATGAAAGTTTACTGTAGCAATAAGTTTGTAGCTGTATAGGTAGTTATTGCCATGAATATTAGTAATTATAGCAAAACTAATGAATTAGCTTTGTAAATTTAGTTTTGTGGCTAAGAAATCTTAAGAATTTGCAGATAATCACGAAATTCTAATTTTTGTGGCTATTAGTAACTAATAGCTACGAAATTTAGATTTGTAGCTTAGATTTTGTAGCTACAGTTACATTTTGTTGTAGTGTACCCCCGATCTGTGACGACTGGGCAGTACAGAACTTCTCTCAAGGCCTCAACGAGCAGACTTCGGTGGCTTCAAGGTAGCTGAAAGAAAATCTGATCGAGTATTCTGCTGTAACCTGGTCGGACGTACACAACCGATACCAGTCAAAGATCAGGGTCGAGATGACCAAATAGGAGCCCCTTTGGGCTCAGTATACACGAGAAGGCTTTTAGCAAAGGAATCGAAGAAAAATAAAGAAAGGTATTAGCTATATACCGAAGATAGGAGAATGACCCAAGACGCAACCTGCCTCAAAACGACCGACTGATCAACCGAGGGCAGAATCCTCAGGGACTCGTTAAAAGAGCCATATTCGATGGAAACATGGGGTCAACAGGGGCACCACGCCTATCATAATACAACTTCAACGTTGATGTTTCAGACATCGTGTTCGCCGTCGGCAAAATCAAGGATACTATATGGAAACGCATATACAATCGGATCTTTCCTAAATGAATCATAACTTGGTATGCAAATTTCAGAACACGCATGGCCACTAAACCGAGGATTGTCACCAGCTACGAGAGGAAGTTGCCAGGTTACTCAATAAATGTCATCTCAGAGAATTCTTGAGTGACCGAGCGAAAATCAGTTTCGAGAAAGAGAGGCGGCCAAGAAGAACGAAGCAAACGAGCCACGACATGTTATCCACATGAGATTAGGGGCGTCGACACTCCCCAGGAACCCGTGATTAGAAGGACAAATATATCCATGACTAGAGAAAAGAGAACCCGGGGATACGTACCCGAAGATGCCCTCACATTCATAGAGGAGGATTCGGAGACCTTGTCCCAACCTCATAACGATGCACTGGTAATCTCTTTCCTCGTAAATACGTTTCAAATAAAACGTGTACTCGTGAATCCAGGTAGCTCAGCCAATATTATCAGGTCGGAGGTAATAGAGAAACTCGGACTGCTAGACCAAATTGTGCCCGCTACTCGAGTCCTCAGTGGATTCAACATGGCAAGAAAAACAACGAATGGAGAAATCACTCTCCCAGTTAACGTTGCTGGCACGACCCAAAATGTCAAATTCCATGTCATTATAGGAGACATGAGGTACAATGCCTTGTTCGGATGACCGTGGATACACTGCATGAGTGCAGTACCATCCACCCTCCACCAGATGATAAAATTTCCAACAAAAAATGGGAGCAACGGAAATGTTCACGGTGCATGACGAAGAGCCGACACCAATATCTCCACTCTCGAAGGAGGCAAAGGATGATCAAACTACATCTTCGGCTATGCCCAATTAAGCATAGTGGAGGACCGTATCGAGTCCTCGCTATGAGCAACAGGGACACATCACACCTCGGAACATCGCCAATGCATCCCACGATAAGGTACGACTACCTCCCTTTTTCATTATTTTACACTGACCCATATGCAGGCACCCGATCAGAGTAGTCGAAAGTGGTAGCCCAACCTGAAGACATTATGGTATTAAAATCATTTGTTGCACACTTTTCCTTTGACCGAGCTTTTATCCCGAAGAGGGTTTGTCCAGTAAGCTTTTTAATGAGGCAACACCTATATGCTACCTTAGGGGGATCCAGAAAGTATTCACGGCTTCTTTTGCTATCAATCACGAACGTCGAAGGACATCCTCCCGGAGGATCATCCGCTCAGAAGAACCAAAAAATGCCAGAAAAGGTCCCAATGGGAAAATGATGTACCGGATCAAATGGTTGAATGAACCGTGTCAGCACAGCTGAGACCCCGATGGCGAAGGCACATGTAATAATGCCATATAATCAAAGAATGCTTTTTGCCAACATGACTCATGCTCCAAAGAAAACCCAGCATTTTCACTAGAACAATTCCTTCATCACAAGCGTCCCCTATACTTGGAGACTGGCACCAAAAAACTTAAAAACGCACGACCTCAGGGTCGGGATCTCCAAAGTCGTAAGCCCTCTATGAGGCAATCCCAAGATTACAAGTAATGGCTCTCGAGCCAAAATGAACTCGATGACTCGGAGACTATCGCCAATCACCATTCAGCAAAAAACCTGAGGTCGTAAGACCCCAAGCGGGCAGACTCGATCTCGTAAGACCTACATAAGGCAATAACAAAAACTATAAGACCTCAAGTAAGGGATGAATCATACTTGTACCAAGTATCAACAAAAACTGTAAGACCTCAAGCAAGGCATAAATCATACTTGTACCAAGTATCAACAAACTGTAAGACCGCAAAGGCATGAAAATTTTGTAAGACCTTACTGTATGCATAAAATCGCGGAGTTTAGTCTATATGTCACATTTGTAAGATTCCTGAAAAGGAATTCCCTCAATATAGACACCTAAACTACTACACTCGGGACAAAAAATGGCTCCGGCCAGACATAAAATACAACGGTCATACGGTTGTGCCAGCCAAACTAACACGACTCGGGGACGCCCAATCGTCGCTACAAAATCATAGGCCATTACTTTGAATCTACTTCGAAAAGAACTGGTTAAACATGCTACAGTCAACAAGCAAAAGAGCTTCGACCATGCTGGATCTAAATCACGAGGCTTCAAGCTACTCAGCCTACAAGGCAAACCTTACGATGTGCTCGAACATCGCCGCAAATGACTTAAAATTGAGGTTCTCCCGAACCGACAACAGGTCAGGCAAAATTGTTGTGAAAGTCCATAACGAGAGGAAAATAAATCCTACATATGCCTAAGGGCAAAGCGTAAGAGCCATTTTCGCCAGCCTAACGAGCCTCAGGGCTACACACATGCCTAAGGGCAAAGCGTAAAAGCCATTATCGCCAGCTTACACAAAAAATCACTTCGATCAAAGGTGTAAGAGCCATTATCGCCCGCCCATGTAAACGTAAAACTCGAGGGTCAAATGAGCTCGAGTCGTAACCCGACTCAGAGACTGAACCCATAAGAGTTAAAGTGTAAGAGTCGTCGTCACCAGCCTGACGAGCCTCAGGATCACGAACACAAAAATCGCTTCGCTCAAAGGTGTAAGAGCCATTGTCGCCCGCCCATGCAAACACAAATGCTTGAAGGTCTAATGAGCTCGAGTCAAAGCCCTAATCGGAGACTAAACCCAAAGCAGTTAAGCAAAAAAGCATAAGAGCTTTAATGCCAGCTTACACTATAGGTCACATCGACCGAGCACGTAAGAGCCCTCGGGCCTGCCTAATGAACCCAGGGCCATATCAGGAATCTAAGGATTCTCACCAACTCTGAAACTAGTCCACCTGTCCAAAAAGTGAAACAGAAAGGGGTACAGAAGAAATAAAGCCGCAAGCTTTCTTTTATTTTCATACGCGAAAAAGTGCATTCTCCATTTGCTAACACGCTTTGAAGATATTACATACAAAATGGAAAAGTCTAGGCCCCATCCCTGAGGGATACATACTATTAGCCTCATCTTCACTCTCCTCGATGTTGGACAGGAGTAACCGAGCATCATTCTCATCCGCCCTCGCTCGCGCCATCTCTTCCAAGAGAACAAAACCGCTGGCACTGATCTCCTTGAGAAACTTTCTTCGAGACTTGGAATGAGCATATTCTTCGATCCTATCTACATGATCAAGGACCCTCTTCAACTCGGCTTGGGCGTCGGTAGCGTCCTTCATATGAATTGCCATCTCCTGATCGGCCTTAGTACTGTTCAGTGCCGCTTCAGTCCGAGTATTAAAGATATCAGCCCTAAACTTTGAAAGTCTGGATTCAAGCTTCGTGATCATATCCGCTTGAATTGAAGTGTTGTCACGAGCTAAGCAGAGTTGAACCCCGAAGGAAGAACATTAGCCAAAGCATATTTCTCCTTTGAAGCTTGGACCTGCGCCCGAGCTCTCAGCTCGCTACAGTCATTCCTGATTCGGTCGGCCTCACCCCTAAGACGCTCAAAGGCCTACTTCTTTTTCTGCAGCTGAGATAAGCGAAGAAGTTATCCTTAGAAGTTAAAAAGTGAAATGCGTACTCAACCAGGACGGGAAGTTACCTGCTCCATCAAATAGCTCTCGTAATTCGAGCTCCGGTACGCCTCGTATCACTAGTTTGCCAACTTGACTTCCTTCTCCTTGTAAAGGAGCCTAAGGGATCTACCCTCATCCATAGCTTTTCGGAGCCTTGCTCCACGACGAAGAAGCTCGGACGTAAGCCTGTCAAAGGCCTGCAAAATTAAAAACACGATAAGGAAGTGAAGATGCAGATTCGGGAGGCCTATGTTGAAGCTTACCAGAAAGTGAAGTCGGTAGACTTCCTCAATGGCTGAGCACACATCTTTTGATCTATTCCCCTCAACCCCGGAATAATCAACCACGGTCGAAGCACGATCGCTCGGAGGAGCCATCATTCAAGAACCACAAACCTCGGGCGCAACATGCTTGGGTGATGTTTTCGTCTTAGAGGCACGACCCCGTTTCTCCTTGCCATGAGTGCCATCGCCCTAAAAGTACATTTTAGCTTATTTTTGTCGTCTTTTGGCTCGAAAGCCGACAACCCCTCATCCTCTTCGGAGGGGCATAGACTCGCCTTTGGAGGCTCTCCGATGCCTACGATAGCAAGATTAATTCATGAAAAGGGAAAAATGTCTCTCCAAATGAACAAGGGACAAGGAAAAAAAAGTATACACACGCACCATGATGTTTTGCTTCCCATCTAACCCGAGACACAACTTGCCACCTACGCTCTTCGCAAGTCGAGTGCGTTGCCAGCTTCCGGACCTAACCAGGCAGATCAGGAACTTTGCCCTGCGCCCATGAAATTGCTGCAGAAGAGAAGGAAACACAATTATGAAGCTAGCTTTCACCATGAACAAATCTAAGAAAGCACGGAACGCTCTACTCATGCGTATAGTTCCATTCTTCAGGGAATTTCATAAGTTCCACGGGGATAACGTCAGCCATCCGGATCGGACGAACCAACTAATCCACTTATGATCTCCATCTTCCCCATCATCAACAACAAAAGGAGTGGATGAATGACACCGCAAGGTTAACAAACCTTGGTGGTGAAAGGTACAACCTGACGAGATGGTTGAGCATGAATTCAAGCTCTGCCTTCTTCGCAAGAAACCTCATCATCAACACTATTTGCCAAAATGATGAGTGTACCTGTGCCAAGGTAACCCAATACTTTACATAGAAGTCGAGCACGACCCTGTCTAGAGGTCCCAGTGTGAAAGGATACGTATATACATTCAAGAATCCATCGGCATGATGCGTGATATCCTCGCCCGGGGGAAGCACCTATAACGCTGCCTCCTCTCCCCACCCGCAGTCTCTCCTCACCAACCCAAGGTTCTCCTCTCTTATCTAAGACATAGTCTTCAAGGTAAAATCCGGCGGGTCCTAAGCATTCGCAGTGAAACTTTCCCCTCTCTTCCAGGCAAACCCAGAAGTAGAAGTCATGGCTATGGCAATACTAGAGGGGGTAAAACAGGAACCTAGACAAACACTCTGGTGCTAAGGTAATGAAGGGCTGCTCCACATCGAAATGGAAGGAGCTATCTAAAAAAGTTGGATCTCCCAAGAAGAGGAAGCAACTTGATATATACGTGGAAACAGCAATGGTCCTCCTGCCCAAGATAGGCCCAGGGAGGCCAATGACTTCGATGCAGGTCTCGGGGTGGTACCCAACCCCGAGGACCTCCACCTACAAAAAGTTAGGCTCCAAGGAGCCAACAATATCATCTCCATCCCTGAGGTGGTACTCGACCTCGAGGACCTCCACCTACAAGAAGTTAGGCTCCAAGGAGCCAACAACATCATCTCTAGTCCCGAGGTGGTACCCAACCTCGAAGACCTCTGTCAACAAGAAGTTAGGCTTAAAGAATCCAATAGCATCATCTCCAGTCCCAAGGTGGCACCCAACCTTGAGAACCTCCATCAACATGAAGCCAGGATTAAAGAAGCCAACAACGTCATCTCCGGTCCCGAGGTGGTACCCGACCTCGAGGACCCCTACCAGCAAGAGGCAAGGCTCCAAAAAGCCTCCAAGACCATTACAGAGCTTGAGATAGTATCTGAGCTTGAAGGTTCCCCCCAAGAAGAGGAACAAGCACTTCGAGCTCCGCCCATAAAGGCTCGACCTCATGGCACCGCCTAAATTTGGGTAACCCCTCATCTAGGACCTATCTACAACGCCTTAAAAGTTTATCTATGCCAAACTCAAAGCAATTCTTCAGATGCATAAAGATAATCCTCACTTAGAGACTGCTCTCCAAAAATTCTAAGGCTCGAGGTACTATGTTTATTTGACTCGACAGTCCTAATGGACCGAGTCAATCGGACCAATTCGGGTTTGGTCTGTGCAACGATGACGGGCTCAGAGAGGAGCTGTTTCTGTCAACCAAAGACTGAGAATAATACTCGAGAGGTCCTTACATATGATTACAAAAGCTTATAAAGGGTACCTACACAGAAACAAAGAAGCAAAAGGGAATACATGAAGTAAAAGCCTAAAACCTAGTCTATCCTCGAAGGTATATCTCCGGTGGCAGCGTCTCCGAGCACTATTTCCTTGGATGTACAACCTCAACAACCTCACCCCAGTCCCTCAAAGTAGCACTTCAGAGGAGAAGACGAAGAAGAAAGTAAGAGGAGCGGGAAGGGATGTAAAAATCCCATAGACCACCAAAGGTTGAGGACCCTCATCGGCCAAGAGAATGTCGGACCAACAACGGACTTGGTGGACATTGACCTCACTTGCACGGCTGCTCTGAATTCACTTCTTGCAATGCAAGCTACCAGCTAGGGGTGGAGCACTACGCCGAGCCAGGGGATGAAGGTGAGTAGCGGTGTAGTTTGAGCCCCCTCGTGAGCAGCAGTGTATAGTCCAAATAACTTTCTAAAGTCGGAGGAAGATGGACCCCCATGTATCATCATCTCAAGTCAATAATGGCAGTAATAGAAGCCTTAATTATAACAACAGCAGCATCAAAATGGTATAATCTCATTCAATATAGAGAAGTTCGGGCAAAAGGCCACTACGCAGCTGATAAGAATACTGCCATACAACCTTAAGGCTGTGAACCCCAAACATGATGGCTAAATATAAAGGAAGATGGTGAGAAGAGACAAGAAAATGATTAACGAACGGAGATGGGCATTTAAATGAAGAAGTAGTGCTAGAATTCCCCCATTTGTAGGGGGAGATCACACAACAATTGATGCCTTTGAAAGACGGATCGGCAGGCACAATCAATTCGTTCTTGAAAACTGAGTCGACGTCGCTACTGTCACTTTGAAGAACGGGAATCGACAGTGTATTGAATGGCACCGAAAAGACAAGTCCATAGGATATCCCTATTTCCGTGAAGGCTCACATCATAGGTTGCATCATCGGTATGACATCGCCACAGGGAACCCGAAGAGTAAGGCATCAAAATCATTTGATATCGCTTTGTTCTAGTAAACACGCAGACTATCTATACCCGGCAGAATCGGAGGATCTGATTTCCCGTCATTAAGGCGTTTTAGAGGATTACCTCGAAGCCTTGAGGCTGCAGAGATTGGTCTGAGCCTCCTTCCTAGGAGCTCATCGACACCTGGCCTGAAGAGATTATCGGTCGAGGCTAGGGTAAAAATGGGAGTTCCCAAGACACACGGCTAAGTCTGACAAAGCCGACCTACCCAGAACATGCCCAGAACCTATATCAGGGTGTCATATCTAGCTGTCCCATCTCCATATCTTTACAAATAATATATGTCTTACCATATAAGCTTTCCCACTCTATATAAAGGGGATCTTTACTATTTTGTAGAGGAGTGATGTTGCTCCAACTATTCTACACGAAATATATGATAACTCTCTCTCTCTCTTTTCTCTCTAACACACTCTCTCGATCTTGTTGCTCTATTTTATTATCTTCATACTTGTTTTTCATTTATTGCTTATCATTGGCCATAAAGAGCCACTGTTAGCCCTTCCCCGACAGCCCCTATTAGCTCGAGCTCGAGCTGGGGAATCGACCTCGAGGCCCCAAACCGACTTGCTTGAGGCCCTGAACAAGTACTTATCGGTTCGATTACAACTCCATTTTAGCTAGCATCTCGCCCTTAGAACTTCACACACATAGCATCAACTGCTTCGCAACTAGCATAAAAGTAGATCACGTATTGTTAGACTCCCATCAACATATTTAATTTTTATTACCATTTTCATGGTAAACACAAATCAACCACCCCAGAAAGTCATATAACCACAAATAAACTTGTACAAGGAAACAAATAGGGGAACGGGGCTACAATACACAAAACGGCAGGTCGTGACATTCTCCCCCTATTAAACAAACGTTTGTCCTCAAACAGGTCTATAATCATAAACGGAGTCTCAAAAAGGTGTGGATATCTGCACCATATCTCCCACTTGGTCTCCCAAGTAGCCTCCTCAACTAGCTAACCTCTCCAAAGAACCTTCACCGAAGTTGTATTCTTCGACCTCAACTTTCTAACTTGTTGGTCCAAAATGGCCACCGACTCCATATCATAAGTCATATCCCCATCTAGTTGTACCGTTCTAAAGTCCAAAACATGTAACAGATCACTATAATACTTATGAAACATAGAAACATGAAACGATGGGTGGACACCTTATAGACTAGGTGGCAGTGCAAGTCTGTAGGCCACCTCCCAAACTCTCTCAAGCACCTCAAAAGGACCAATATAAAGACGACTCAACTTGCCCTTCTTCCCGAATCTCATCACACCTTTCATGGGCAAAAATATAAGCAAAGACTTCTCACCCACCATATATGCAATATCACGAACCATCCTATCAGCATAACTCTTCTACCTGGACTCTGCTGTACGGAGCTGTTCCACTATTAATATTACCTTCTCCAAAGCATCAGTGCCCCATAACCTAGCCTCCTTAGGCTCAAACCAACCAACTGAAGAACGACATATCCTCCCACATAAGGCATCGTAAGGAGTCATCTAGATACTCGACTGAAATATACTGTTGTAGGCAAACTCTTGTAATGGAAGAAACTAATCCCGTGAACCCCCTAAATCAATGACACAGATACACAACATGTTCTCCAATATCTTAATAGTGCACTCAGACTGTCCATCCGTCTGGGGATGAAATGCTGTACTCAGTTCTACCCATGTGACCAACCTCGCTGCACCACTCTCCAGAACTACAATATGAACTGAGTGTCTCGATTCGAGATAATAGACACAAGAACTCCATGATGGCGAACAATCTCATGAATGTAAATTCGAACTAACGACTTTGAAGAGTAGGTAGCCACAACTGGAACAAAATGTGCAGACTTGGTCAGCCTATCCATATTAACCCAACTGCATCAAATTTCTTCAATGTTTATGGAAGCCCAACTACAAAATAGATAGTGACATGCTTCCACTTCCACTCCAGAATGTCAAGAGTGAAGCAAACCACCAAATCTCTAATGCTCGTACAACACATGCTGACAGTTCAAACACCAAGCAACATACTCAAAAATATCTTTCTTCATCCTCCGCCACCAATAGTGCTGCCTCAAATCCTGATACATCTTCATAGCGCCCAGATGGATGGACTACCGTGAACTATGGGCCTCCTCAAGAATCAACTCACGCAATGCATTCACATTCGGAACACAGATCCAACCATGAATCCTCAATACCTAATCACCTCCAATAGTAACCTGTTTAGCCTTATCGTGCTCCACCGTGTTCTTTCGGACAAGCAAGTGGGGATCATCGTACAGACACGCCTTAATGAGCTCGAACAAAGAAGACCGTGAAAACCACTAGCCAAACCAAGAAACTCCGGATCTCAGTAGTAGAAGACGTTCTAGGCCAACTCTGAACTGCCCCAATGATCTTGAGATCTACCTTAATCCTATCACAAGAGACCACGTGACCTATAAATGCCACCAAATTATGCCAAAACTCACATTTGGAGACTTTAGCATATAGTTTCTTCTCCCTCAATGTCTGGAGCATGATCCTCAGATACTGCTCCTGATCCTCCATGTTACATCCCACATTTTCGTATGTTAAAGTATCGTCTTCAGATAGGCATAGACTCAGGGATGGGATTATCTTGATGTTAGCATATTTATGCTATTTATAACAAGCGATAAGTAAGTGCCATAAAGGATAAATGTACACAAATTAAAAAAATGAGTTTCGTTGAAGGTTGTCGATTTGGGATAAAATATAAGCCGGGCGATAATAACCGATATTTATGGAGTAGTACCATACAAGGTACCAGATGACCATTATAGTATAATGTATAAAGTGTATTAAAAATGAGTAGAATTTTAAGTATTTTGACATAATTTTTAATTATGTCGGCAGTTGATTAATTATCGGGTAGCGGGATGAAACCTAATTAATTACTAATTATAGGATAAGATTAAAAAATCCCTGCCCCAACCCATGTGTCAACAAGACACAACCCAAACGAGATGACTCATTAGTCATGTTGGGTAGGTGGCACTTTAAGGTGTTAATTAGAATACACCTCATGCTAATATTTTTAATGCAAAAGTACTACAATCTGACATTAGCTCAAAGAGATTTCTTACAAAAACTTCAACTAGTCCTTACAATTAGAACTCTAGGAATTTAGTAATATGAAGCTTTCATCTTTCAATAACGTGAGGTTGCATTATTCAATAATGTGAGCTTTCAAGAATTCAGTAACGTACGATTTCATGGATTTTCAAGAATTCAGTAATGTAAGCTTTCATGGATCTTCAAGAATTCAAAAACGTGAGATTTCATAGCATCTTAAGCAACGTCAGATTTTGCAATTACAAGGGGTACGGTGAAATCTTTCTAAAGAATATCATATGCATTTTCCTCTACTTCGATTCGTCGTTACGTGTTGTCACAATTAACAGGTGTTAAAGGGATTGTCAGGACAATCGGTTCAGGCATGTTAAGGCTATCCCTTCTTTCTTTTTTGCATGATCTATATGACACGAATGAAACGAGCAAATGCATAACTACCATACATGACTCATCTGTTCATGGGTCTCAAAAATACGTAAGTTGGTAAAATAAAATTTATTTCATGGTATTAATTAGAGGCAAAATGGCCTTATGACGTACCGAGAGATTTTATTAATGTATTTCATACGCATTTGATGCATTTATACATGTACATTGACCCATGACTAGATGATGTTATATAGGCGTATATATATATATATATATGGGATATGGAAAATATTATGGCATTATATATGCACCACCACCTAATCAACTGGTATACGTTGATGAATTTATCTACAGTGGCCGAGATAATATGATGGGATGCCCTCAGAGGCTTGATGAAGTTATGAACACATGTACCTATCCACGACATGACATTCATATTCATATGCATGACACTATAATTATTTAATGAGTTACAGAGTATCCAGACTTACAAGTTGAGTAATTTACTCTATATTTCTTCCATGTTTGTGATATGCTTATTTATGTGCCTTATATACTCGGTAAATTATTCGTAATGACGTCCCTTTTGCTTGGGGAAGCTGCATTTCATGCCCGCAAGTCCCGATAGACAGGTCGAGAGCCCTCCAAGTAGGCTATCAGCTCAGCCGAAAATATTGGTGCGCTCCATTTGCGTCGGAGTTGCTTGTTTGGTTAGTATGATTTAGACATGTATTGTTTAGTATGGCGGGACTTTGTCCCGAGCTTTATGAAAATGATGTATGTGGAGAGAAGTCATATACGTAAAATATTGTATGGCATTGTCGACCTATGTTCAGTATATGAGTTGTTATTTTGTTTTAATAGGCCTGTATGTCTTATATATAAGTTGGTATCACATGTTGTATTCTACTTATCTCACGATAACCTTCCAACTGAGTTATCTATGATTGTATGACATGAAAAGATACGTTATGTTGGTACTCGGTTTAGTAAGTAGCAGGTGCCCGTCACGGCCCATCGGTTTGGGTCGTTACAAAAGTGGTATAAGAGCAGTTCCTTCCGAGGGAGTCTACAAGCCATGTCGAGTAGAGTCTTTTTTATGGGTGTGTCATGACCAGACTTATAAGCAGGAGGCTATAGGGCATTTATGGCTGTCATTCTTTCTTCATACTCTAGATCGTGCCATAGAGCTCAATTGTAAGTACTTAATTTCCTAACTCTGTCTTATTCATAATAAGACAATGCCTACATCTAAAAAGACGGTTGGTAAGAGATATAGCTTTGGAAGAGTTGAGCCAGAGGAACTCGATTTTTGCATCATGCTTATGATGGATAAATTTAAGGTATTCAGCAGATCATGTGTGTACTAAGACATGTAAGTTTCTTGATAAGGATCATTAGGGCAATAATTTCTATCCACTCTTACGGTAAAAATGAATAAGAGAATTGGAAAGTAGATATAAGTTTCAACAAGTAAAGAAGAGGTGAAGACGGGTACGAGGTACTAATTAATGAAGATTAATGGTATTTACAATTCAAGTAGAGAAATATAAGCATTTTGAGATACCTTCAACTGTAACAGAGGTATGTACAATTAGTCACACCCATCTCAGTTATGCTCCAATGGGAGCTAACAGAAGTATTATAAGAGGAAGATGGGATATCGGGATCCGGCTAGGGTTAGAGTAACCCAAAATGATAGATGGATTGTTTGCGTCAGTTGACATTTCCAAATAATATTACAAAGGTGCTAATAGATCTCCTTTTGAGACACCCAAATGATACACTCTAAAATAGTACAGCTTGATATGAATACTACAAAGATAGGGACGGGAATGCTGGAAGGGATAAATATTATCTTAGTGTGGATTTCGTCCCTAGTAAAGAGAGAATGTAGGCAATCCGAAAAGCAAATGAATGGAGAAAGGGGAGCTAAAATAAAAAAGAATGTCTTGTTGATTTTAGAATAAAGTGATGGACAGAAATGTTAGCAGGGAAATAAGGAGAGAGTTAATGAAGCATTATGAGTAAGATATGATACATGGATGATAACGGTAGATCAAAAGATGACAGTATAACAGAGTCTATAGTCAAGTGAAGGAGAAGACAAGAGGTGACAAGCCTTGAGATAATAAAAGAATATTGGCCATAATGTCATATCTTTATTTCGAACGATAAGTTCGTGACTCCAACGCGACACCAGAAGGGAGACTTAAACCCAGAGTAATACAAATCAGTATGAGGTGGTGAATAAGATAATTAAAAATAAATTAGGGACTAAGTGATTTGATAATAGTCAGCATCATGAGAATTTCAGATTGCATTCCAAGGATAACATAATAGACAATAGAAGAGGGTCCATGATAAATTCAGAGAATGGTCATTTAGGAAGATGCTTCCCTAAAGCAAGCTATGCAAGAAAAGTTAAGCTTAAGGGACTATATGTGCTAGTTATGCTAGCTGTCACCCTCGTGAGTAAGGAATTTCGTCATCCTCGGTGCATAAGGATTACCGCAAGGTGAGTAAAGTTCTTTGATGATGTGAAAAGACTCCAAAGATGAAGAGGAAAAATATATATAGGCAGGTCATCATAGCTCCAACTCTTAGTAATCTCCAAAAGGGGGAATATGGAGTGGTGTGGTATTAAGTTAAAATTAAGTAGATCTAGTAAATATGGAATGTTAAAGGAAAAATGCGATAAAAATGAGAAAGGGGTGAGATTGAACTTTTTGAAATGTTAAAGATATGCTATGATTCTAGAACATTATGTAAGCACGATGCCAAGAAAAGGAAGTAAGGGTTCCTGCCCGGAATGTTTTTGATAAATAAGGAGCTAGTAAGAAAAAGAAAATAACACAAGAAAGATTACGCGGAATATGGATATGAGAATGGGCCAACAAGTAGTTAATAGTTGATTCAAGAAGAACGTAGTCATTACTAGACAAGAGGTTACTGACAAATCAGCAGATCATGCAAGATAAACATAGTAAAAACTAATATAGTGAATTCAGCCTCGCAGTAATGTCATTGTAATACTTGAGAAATATTTAGCTAGGAGTTGGGGTAGACAAAGGTACTTTATGAGTATTATGGGAACAATAGAGAGTGCCACTGGGGAGACAGTCAAAATATCAGTTCAGATGCAACCTTACAAGCATAAGGACATAGAGGTAAGCAACTACGAATAATTATAGGCATAGAAGGACATCAAAAGATCTGTAATAAGGTCAAAACTTTATAGGAATCAAAGGTTCTCCCTAAATACTATAACAAAAGACTAGAAGAGAAAATAAGGAAGAAGGATTCAACCTAAACATGTTAACTCGAATGAGAAAAAAAGTGGTCATGTAAAAACAGTCTCACTACAACATTGTATGCACTCTAAATGGGAAGTGGCACCTACAGTGGCTAATGACCGGGAAGTACAAATTAAAAGTAATATTCGAAATCATATGATTTGCACAAAAACTCTAGCATGCGTGGGAACTAAGATAAGCTAAGTATGCATGCAACAAGGGGGCAGAAAGACCAGAAAAAGTAATAACTAATACCAGGAGCCGTAGATCAGAAGATAGATTAAGCCTACATAAAGGTTGATCAGAAAGAAAAGAAAACTAAAGTATTACATCGACTAAGTAAAATAGGAGTGGACCAAGAGAATTATTGACCTCAGGATCATTCTTAAATAACAAAGGTATAAGAAAGATAGTACAATAGCCATATTTTATAACGGCTCTACGATAAAGCAAACTAAGGAGTACCAGCCTCATAAAAAGTCATTATGAATCTCCCACCGGATTGTGTGTGCACCAAAGGTGCAAGTATTATAATAGAGCTTCAGGTTGTGGAGGTAAATTACACATATGTGGGAGGGAGGTTATAAAAGAGATAGAAGAATGTGAGGCAATATTATAAGGTAAGTAAGGTAAAGGTGAAAAACGTACAAGATACTCAAATACAGAAGGTTATGAATAGTCCATACTGCGGATAAGGGGCTAGAAACATAGGGATCCAGTATCCAGGAATGATAGCGGCGTCGTCAGTGGCATACCTTCCAGCCTATGGTTTCTAAGTTTCGAAAAGTCTAATTAGAGAGTGAAAGAAGAGTTAGAAAAGATGTGATGTTTCGATGTCCCAGAAAAGCATAAGGAAATCGGTCGCAAACTAAGGTATGATAGAACGACAAGGTTTTAGAAAGACATGAGTAAGGATAAGAAAAGGTCAAGTGAGAAGATGACGAAAACGGATAAGTCCTCGGGATTAAGCCCGTGAAAACAAGGGAGCTGATGGTTCCTCTAAGTTATGGAAAGCTCAGTATAGACTGAATAAACTCAAAGGAATCTAAGACTAGTAGCATTTAGAAAAGATGGAATGCTACCCTGGTAGTAGAATGTGGGTGTGAATTATAATAGATAAAAGATGACGTTTGTGCCTTCGATTGAGTAATGACTTGAAGAGGATTTCATGAATTGTAAGGGACTAAAATACCTATATAAGGTGAGTGACATTGGGATGCTATAAATTAGAGTTATGGAAGTATAATATCACCCCTAGGTGGATCAATCTAATTACTTCAGATGCCCCTGATGAGGCGCGAGCCCTAGCAGTGGTGTTACATAAGAGATCAAGTTATCAGTAGTAAATGATGGATCAACATTAACGTAAATCAACAGTAGATGGACAAAAGTTACAAAGTATGAGGTGAGATTAGGTCTTCATTCTTGAGATGAACAAGTAATGAGGAAGCACTAAAGGACTTGTATTTATACATGTGGGATAAGTAACGAAAGTAACCTGAAGATTGGTAACAGACCTCAGTAATGACAAATCAAAGTAAAAGTATGGTATAGTATGACCTACTAAATTCAGTAAAGTCATACGAATGGATGACCAGGTCTATAAAATAAGATATAGAAATATTTACAAGTTCTACAAAGTACCGAGCGAAGAACATCAGTATACCTATAGATGCCGAGAGAGACATCTTATTAAGATAAATATATATTTGCAAAGTTAGGCCTAGAGATTGGCTAAAAGCTGGAGGAAAAAGGAGAGAAGAGTCGCATGGGCACACTTACAAGGTTAGTATCATAGAGGCTGCATGATAGAAGGTAGCAACAATTACGAGATTAGATGGATTTCGATTAAATTATGGTGTGAGAAAGAGGCCTAAGGCAAATATATATTTATCTT
>MU770355.1:133477-169165 GCA_026770625.1 Nicotiana glauca | reverse complement strand
ATATATATATATATATATATATATATATATATATGGGAAATGTTATGACGTTTTATACGCATCACCACCTGATCAGCTGGTATACGTTGATGATTTTGCCCATAGTGGCCGAGATGATATGATAACATTATCTCAGAGGCTTGATGATGTTATGAACACATGTATCAATGCACGGCATGACATTCATATGCATATGGATGACACTATAATTTTTTAATGAATTACAGAGTATCCAAACTTACAGGTTGAGTAATTTCCTCTATATTTCTTCCACGTATGTTATATACTTATTTATGTGCCTTACATACTTGGTATATTATTCGTAATGACATCCCTTTTACTTGGGAACACTACGTTTCATGTCTGCAGGTCTCGATAGATAGGTCGAGAGCCCTTAGGATATTAGCTCAGCAGAAAATGTTTGTGCGCGCTATTTGCGTCGGAGTTGCTTGTTTGGTTAGTATGATTTAGACGTGTATTTTTTGGTGTGGTGGGACTTTGTCCCGACCTTTATGAAAATGATGTATTCTTAAAGGCTTCTAGATAGAATTCATTTATATTAAAGATTGTATGGACTTATCGGCCTATGTTCAGTACATGAGTGGTTATTTTATTTTAATAGGCCCGTATGTCTTATGTATAAGTTGGTATCACATGTTGTATTCTATAAATCTCATGGCAGCCTTCCGGCTCAGTTATCTATGATAATATGACATGAAAATATATATTATATTGGTACCCGATTGAGTAAGGTACCGGGTGCCCGTCGCGGCCCACCGATTTGGGTCGTAACACTCCTGGCTGCGAGAATACAAAAATATATCATCAATGAACACGATGAAGAAAGAATCAAGATATAGCTGAAACACACTGTTCATCAAGTTTATAAAGGCTACTGAGTCATTGGTTAGCCTAAAAGACATCACCAGAAACTCATAGACACCATAACGGGTCGTAAAAGCCGTCTTCGGAGTGTCTGAATCCCAAATATTTAGCTGATGATACCCTGACCTCCAATCAATCATCAAGAACACACTATCACCCTGAATCTGATCAAATAAGTCATCAATGTGTGATAGTGGGCACTTGTTCATAATGGTAACCTTGTTAAACTTCCTGTATTCAATACACATCCGCATATTACCTTCCTTCTTTTTCACAAATTGAACCGGTGCACCCCAAGGTGACACACTAGGCCTAATGATGCCCTTATCAAGTAGCTTCTACAACTATTCTTTCAACTCCTTCAACTCTATAAGTGTTGTACGATACGGTGATATAGAGATGGGTGGTGTTCCCTACAACAGATCAATACAATAATCAATGTCCCTATCGGGTGGCATGCTTGACAGGTTGTGAGGCCCCTCATGTTTCCTATTAGTCTGAGGTCATAAGCACGCTCCCAAGTCACTTAACTATCATCATGCATCCCACAAGGGGTTAAGGAATGTAACAACTAATATGATCATGATATTAAGAGTATTAGGTGTATTGGATATTGTTTAGAATCTAAGGAGATCCCTAGAACTATTCCAAGTTGGGATCTACGCAATCAGCTAAAGTTTTAAATAAATTTGCACAAGACCCAACTTCAAACGCATGAAACTCCCAAAGTATAAAGACTTAGGTTATAATATACCAATCAAATTAAATCCCTTTGAGTCTAGTTGCCAACACATCAAATCATTTACCATTTGTATATTTCTACATAAATTTATGTCAATTTTACCATACATATGCCATATGCGCGACCAAATACGTGATATCGTACATAAGAGGGATTTATACCTTGTGTGCGTGTCCAGATGCATGGTCACTTGACCACGTGCACATAAGTGCACATAGGACCCCAATAAATACCTCTAAGGCTGATGAGAGGGAGTGGCTAAGTCATTTCTTTGAGATGGGGCTTGCTCTATAAGGGGAATCCATCCTATACTTCCCTCCTATGAACCAAGGTAATGTTTTTGGAGTATTTTGAGTTGATTACTACTCCTAAACACATATATTAACAAGGATTAATCATGAAGATCCATATATTTCCATTCAAATCCCAAAATTGGTTAAGAAGACTACAAGTTGGTATTTGTCCGGAGTTTCACTATAAGAGGTATGTCTACCATCTCTAACTAATCTATGGTATTTATGTATGAAATATGTTTATGACTTATGGGTTTGTGATTGAAAGCCATAAATGCCTAACCCTAGGTTGTGTTAGTGTTGTAGAGATTGTAAAATTGGTCAATTAATGAGATTTATGGTTTGAGTATGAATTGTTGGGCATACATGTGCTAATGGAAGTTGTGGACGACCTTGAGACGATTGTAAGGTCAATCATTGGTGTGGAAGGTATTTTTTAGGTGAAGAAATTCAATTGAATGAGGGTGTGGAAACATATGCACATTAGATGTTTAATAACAAGTATGGTTGACTTAAAGTATAGAAATCTTACTAATACTGGTACAATTGTGTTGATTTATTGTAGATTGAAGTTGTTTAGTGTGGTGGACCACCGTAGTACTATTAAGGGGTGAATTTCAGGTATGTTGACTAAACTCTTCTTTTAGAATTGCACCCCACAATGTCCTTGTATGTTCCGAGTTCCTCATTATAAATTGATGATTCGAAATAAGCAAAATATATATGCTCGATATGTATTACAAATGTTCTAGCTATGTTGTGTTACTATTTGAGAATTTGTTCATAGTATGGGTTGCTTATCTAAATGTTGTAACTTCAAGTCGTGATTCAAATAAAAGCTATTATGACAAATTGTGTAAGAAATCGTAATGTTCTTAAGACTCCTACTTGCTCACTTGTGTACTTAAGGTATTGAATCAAGATGCCTTGTTGTCAATGATCCGTGATGATGTTTAAAATAGAATGAGGTGAGCATGAAATATGAAATACGACCAACGTGCCAAGAATGATATTACATTTGCAGCCACTAGTTCATATGAAACTAAGTCACGTGTAAAAGATGTTGAAATGAGTTGTGAATATTTCATTAATAAATACTTTGGAAGTATCGTTAGTAAGGTAGGAAGGGTAGGTTGAAGTAGCCTAACACCGAAACTACACATGCCGGCGTAGGAGTGGATTGTAATTATCCCCCTCATTTGTGATGAGATTGATGTGAAAAGAATATTCCCCTTATTGGGATGAGATTATTGTTAGAAAAGGGTGATATCGATCCACACGACATTGTGGTGAGACAGACTAGACGGTTGGGTCATGATCGTATGCCATGCCGCATAAATGGTGGTGATTGTGCTTGAAATTGTGACTGAGATAATGATTGGAACTATGATAGTGATTGTGAATGTGGTTGATGTCTTTGGGTGAGACGGCCTAGCTGATCTGGTTGTGATGGGAATCCGTGCAAAAATCACGGTGGTATATCGGTGCTAACATCTCCTAATCTAAAATAATGGAAATTTACTTGAAATCTTATCTTGCTTTTAACTTGATGTTTAGTATTGTTCGAGGTTCTATGACAGTCCTTTATTGTATTGCTACTTG
The DNA here is from genome assembly GCA_026770625.1 of Nicotiana glauca. Taxonomy (NCBI): domain Eukaryota; kingdom Viridiplantae; phylum Streptophyta; class Magnoliopsida; order Solanales; family Solanaceae; genus Nicotiana; species Nicotiana glauca. Next base: position 165,643 of record MU770355.1, on the reverse strand, counting down.
TTCTAATGAGAGGGTGTTTAGTCAAACACACTAGTATTATTCCATATAAACTAATGTCCCTTTTGCTGGGAACGCTGCATCTTTAATGGATGCAGGTGATTCCGTAGCGGAGGGCATTGATCATTGTTAGCATAATACCCTCTTCTCAACATACTTTGTAAGCCCCACTTCATTTGGGGTCGTGTATCTTTTTTCCCATGTGTATTTTGTTTTGAGGTATAATCGGGCCTTGTTGCCAGTATTATCATAGTACTTTGCATCCATAGAGGCTCTGTGACACAATGTGGGTTGTATATGGGTGTTGGGAAAGTCAGACTAGCCTTGTTGTATTTGAATTACTTGTTTCACATCAACTATGAATGTGTATATATTTTTTAGATTATAAAATGAAGTAACTAATGGTAATAAAATTAGTGTTATTCAGGAATCCTCTTAAAGTAAATTAATTAAGATTATACTCTCTTTATTTATGGGTGAGTTCGGTAGAAGGAAATCTAGCACGGTTGGTCGACCGGGTTATCTGGGTTGAGCGCCAGTCGCGCTCCATGAGGTTGGGGAATGACAAACTTGGTATCAAAGCCTATGGTTGTAAAGTTTCCTAGGATGTCTTGGAGCTGTATCTAGTAGAGTCCTTCTTATCGGTGTGTTGTCGACAACATCTATAATTTGGAGGCTACTCTGGCATTTAGGAATAATACCCTTCTTTGTTGTTCTAAATCATGCGATATAGCTGATTGTAAGACTGTTCCTCCTCTAACTCGTGCATTGCTCTAATTTTCAGTATATGGTGGCTAGGAAGAAAGTAACAACTGGCCAAGGTAAAAATGCTACCCCTAGAGTGGCGGATAATTCTTTAATTGATGATGCGGGTAAGAACACGAGGGGTAAGAGTATTTCCCAGTGGCTACTACACTACCTGATTCTACTACTCCTGATCAGACTGCACCTGTTCCTGCATGTACTGAGGGTGCAACAATCCCTCCAAACGGATATTCCTGCCCCAGCTTTCATTCTAGGTGTTTATGAGGGCGATCTTAGGGGAGACATACAGATGTTAGCTTAGATAGTGGCTTCTTAAGCCCAGAGATCTAATGCTGCACCTACTTGTTCCAATCAGCCAGGGAATCAGCGAATTTCAGGGTGAACAAGTTTCATCACTTAGATCCTCTAATGTTCACGGGTACTAATAGGGAGGAGGACCCCCATGACTTCAGTGATGAAAAGCACAAGACTCTTCGAGTAATGCGTGCTGCTGAGACAAAAGCAGTGGAGTTGGCTTCCTACCACCTAAAAGAGTTGGAATACTCTTAGTTTGTATTGTGGGAGGACTCCCCGTGAGAAGGGGAGCTCTCCGACGAGGTTGAATGAGTTAGTCAATGCTTTAATTGATTATTTCTTGCCTTCCATCACTAAGCCAGCTCATGCAGGTGAGTTTGGGAGCTTAAGGCAAGGTAGCTTGAGTGTGTGGGAGTACTATATGAGATTCGCGCGTCTGTCCAAGTATTCTATATAGATTTGGCCCACTATGGCGCGAGAGTGCACCGGTTTGTGTAGGGACTTAGCCCCTTGGTTATTAATGAAGCCACTACAGCTACATTGAATTATGATATGAACTATGAGAAGATGGTTGTAAGGCCCTGAAAAATTTCGCTAAGTAATTTAGGATTTCGTGGTACCACGTAGGCTAATTATAATATTTTGTGTGCTATTAACATGATGGGCATCAATTGGAATTGGTAATAAGTGTACGAGTCTTATGGAAAGTAATTTGGGGCCCAAGGAAAGGCCTAAGCCTATGTCAAATGGGAAAACTTCATAATAGGCTGAGATTCCAAACGAGTTTGCACAAGTCCTCATTTTTAACGAGCATATCTAAGTATGTATAAGGTTTTATGTGATTAAGAAGCTATCATATAAAAGTCCTTTGAGTCTAGTTTCTAATGCTTCAAACCGTTTGTCATTTGTACATTCCTACACAAAGTTATGATCAAATTACCAAAGGCTAGAAAAAATGCGAGCCTGTGTCAGATATGCGATCGCAAAACCATTATGCGGTCCGCATAACCGAGCTGCGATCGCAAATCTGGTTGCAAATTGGACCAGTGTAGCACAGTTTTGGGCATCGAGTTTTGCAACATGTTTGCGTCCTGCATACCCATTCTACGGTACATTCTGCGATCGCAGACCCGGTTTCGGAGGGTTATTTTTCCTATTTTTATAACCCGACCCCATTTTAATATAAAGTCTTTGGGGTTCATTTTGGGGTCATTTCCTACTGATTTTAGGGAGAGATGAGAGCATATATAGAGATAAAGGAGGGTCCTAGCTCCATAATCAACCATTTTCTTGCTCAAATCATCAAGAATCAAGAACCCAATCGCATGTTCTTCATCTAAGAGGTAAAGTTCTATACATTAGGCTTTAATTTCGTGTTTGGGGTATAAGATGGGTTATTGAGGCATCATTCTTGGGTATAATAGTATTATGTATAAATGCATGTAAAAATTAGGTTTGTGGGAAGATTGTTGAACATAAATAAGTAAAGATTGGGTTGGTGAATGAAGGAAATCTTGTAAGAGAAATTTCAAATCAAGATGCACAACTAGTATTTTATAAAATGCTCAAATGAGCTGAATCTATGAATACCTTCCTAAATTGTGTTCAATTTTATTATGTCTCAAAGTAGATTGGTATTGTTAGAATTTCCGGAATGTTGTAGTAACTTAAGGAAAAGCTTAAACGAGGTATGTATGACTAATATTAATCTTTGTAGAATCATCTTGTTAGTGTCCGTGCATTTGATATGAGTTCCTTGCTTGATCATACTTGAATTGTTTGTTATAATGTGCTGAGATGAAAGATTATGTTCCCTAGTTGTCTTAGTTGTTTACCATTTCACCATGTTGCTTGAAGCTTTGAATCATGATTGTTTATTCTCATCCTATTATGTGCACAATTCATCATATGTTGGAACTTATCAATATGAAGTATAATATTATATGAACAAATAAAAAGGGGGAATACTTGAATATTTGAATTGTAATAATGTATCTAAGTGCTAAGAAATAATCTAATAAAGAGGTGTGTGGTGCCATGTAATGTGAAAGTGGAAAGAAATGTGAACTAAGGAATAACTGAAAGAGGTTATGTCCCAAGTGAGATGGCTTAACCGATCAAGCCGAGATCGGACGCCATGCTGCACACATTGTAGCATTTATATTGGGTTCCGGAACATTATTGTGAATATGGATATGTCTTACTTGGATGGCTTAGCCGGTCGGGCCGAGACCGGACTCTGTGTAAGAAGACGCGATGACATTAAGAGTTGTGGCACTTGACACTAAGAGACTATAAATCAAAAGGATTAAAAGACGAAATAAGAAACTATGAAATTCTCACTTGTGTTGTTTGTATTTTTGTGCATCATTGTTTGGTTTCCATGGCTATCTTCTACTTGTATATTGTATGATTGTACTTAGAGTAAAGTTTTTTGATACATACTAGTGCTATTCGATGGCACTAAAGTCCCTTTTATTGGGGGCGCTAAATCTTTTAATATATGTAGGTGTTTCTATAGCAGGTAGTATTGGTCGCAGCTAGTGCCGCATCATCCTTTCAGTTGACTTTGTGAGCCCCACTTCATTTCAGGTTCATGTTGCATCTGTTAATCATGTACTTTGTATTTAAGGTATAGACGGAGCATTGTTGCCGGCATTTCTATATTATTCTTCAGTTTCATTTAGAGGCTCCATATACAGGTTGTGGGTAGTGTCGTGTATTGGAATTAAAATAAAAATATTGATGTTTGGAAATGCTATATAAAACTTGCAATACCTTAAAAATTATGAATGAAGCTGCTAAAGAAAATGAAATGGAAATAGGTAATGACATGTTTATAGAATTTGATTAATGGTCTCCATCTCCTATTTATTCATGAATTAGTTTGGGTAGAATGAGACCTAACATGCTTTCTCAGTTGGGTTCACTCGGTTGAGCACCGGTCGCGCTCCTTAGATTTTGGGGCGTGACAAACTTGGTATCAGAGCCTAAGGTTTTAAAGTGTCCTAGGATTTCTCGGAGCCGTATCTAGTAGAGTCCTTCTTATCGGTGTGTAGTCGACCACATCTATACGGTTGAGGCTATTCGGACATTTAGGAATTTCACCCTTCTTTGATACTCCAATCGTGCGATAGAGCTCAAGTTAGGGAGATGATTTTCTCTCTAAGTATTATTCTCGAGATTAGTAACCTTGATACCATAATCCGCGAATTTGAAGCACGTAAGGAAGGATTGTCCCACCATTGAGTCTGGTGGATTGCCCAAAGACTTGTTAGGAGAATGTATTGAGCTGTGGAGGGATTGGTAAAACCTATCGCTAAGAGGGGAGTGTCCTTGTCCCTATTGTTGTGTCTGCACCATTAGATCATGTAGTATATCAATATGTTACCTGCGTACATTAGGGATGGGAAGTCGAGGGGTATCGATTAACCTCTTACCCTATCAACCTAACGTCATTAAGTGAGTCAAATGAAAATTTCTACTCATTGTATATGTACATCCATATTGAAGAGTTCTCATAAACATGGTCTTAACAAGATGTTGAATAACAAAACATTGCGTGTATCGACTCTTTGAACGAGATGCATTATTCGTGAATCCACTTTATTACGAATTCTCTTAGTTACATTCTTGTAGAATTAAGTTCTATAATTGTGTCCTTGAATGGAGTTATAACTCTAGGATTAATATTACCCATTTGCTTTTCCTAAATTCTCAACAGGGGACTATAGCTGATGAATTCCTCACAGAATATTTTATTTAGATAGACAACATCTTCCCACTTGTGCCTATGCATGCACCGTCGTAAGGTTTACCTATGTGCTGTCAAGTTCCATGTAAAACTTCCCAGTGATGCGACCCTTCTTGAGTCACTCTTTTACTCACTTGTGTATATGGCTTATATGGTTTGAACAATCACTCTACTCTCTTGCGAATATCATCATGAAAGCTTCTCACTGTCTAGTAACATAAGAGCATACCTTAAAACTTCACATGAGTGCATGTCAATCAAAATGGTCACCGTGTGCATAAAGACTCTCTAAAAATTGAGATCCTCACATCCACATCATAGGAAGATCTTGTGTCACCATAACTTTCGTGTCCGCTTGGGACTTCCCGCAGTAAGTAGCTCACTTTGTTCTAGTATTGTGGTTGCTCGTGGAATGATCATATATTGCAGTTAGGAGTTAATACAGTAGAAGCATGTCGAGCTTATAACAAATGTTTATTTTCTCTTTACACCTCCATAACAGGTGTTAATTGTGTTCTTTAGTTAGTGTATTCATTGTGCTAGTTTCCCCACACTTGTTCAATAACCATGAGAGAACATATCCTTCTATGAGTCATTGTAAGACTTCTTTTCTCAAAAGGGCCCTAACTAGGCTCCCCGTCAAGAACAAGAACACCTTTGGGGGTTATTATAGCACAACGCCTGTTTCTCATGTTTTTCTGTCTGTCATTGACATCTGGGTACTTCTCAAGTCAAAATCCATGGAGAACTCATTATGAGCATCTGAAAACCTTCCATGATTATTTTATACTATCTCATTGGGTTCCCACCTCACTTCAATTTCATCAAGGGTTGATAGCATGCCGCAATTGCTGAAATTGAATGATCTCTTTCCGATAATGGATTATCTACACTTTTGCTAGTCCGCGATCTGCTTATGAGTCTAACTCTCAAATCATCAAGAATCAAGAACCCAATCGCATGTTCTTCATCTAAGAGGTAAAGTTCTATACATTAGACTTTAATTTCGGGTTTGGGGTATAAGATGGGTTATTGAGGCATGATTCTTGGGTATTATAGTATTATGTATACATGCATGTACAAATTAGGTTTGTGGAAAGATTGTTGAACATAAATAAGTAAAGATTGGGTTGGGGAATGAAGGAAACCTTGTAAGAGAAATTTGAAATCAAGATGCACAACTAGTATTTTATAAAATGCTCAAATGAGCTAAATCTATGAATACCTTCCTAAATTGTGTTCAATTTTGTTATGTCTCAAAGTAGATTGGGACTGCTAGAATTTCTGGAACGTTGTAGTAACTTAAGGAAAGCTTAAACGAGTTATGTATGGCTAACTTTAATCTTTGTAGAATCATCTCGTTAGTGTCCGTGCATTTGATATGAGTTCCTTGCTTGATCATACTTGAATTGTTTGTTCTAATATGCTGAGGTGAAAGATTATGTTCCCTAGTTGTCTTAGTTGTTTACCATTTCACCATGTTGCTTGAAGTTTTGAATCATAATTGTTTATTCTCATCCTATTATGTGCATAATTCATCATATGTTGGAACTTATCAATATGAAGGATAATATTATATGAACAAATAAATAAGGGGATGACTTGAATATTTGAATTGTAACAATGTATCCAAGTGCCAAGAAATAAGCTAACAATGAGATGCGTGGTGCCATGTAATGGGAAAGTTGAAAGAAATGTGAACTAAGGAATAACTGAAAGATTTTTTGTTCCAAGTGAGATGGATTAGCCGATCGGGCCAAGATCGGACGCCATGCTGTACACACGGCGGCATTTATATTGGGTTTCGGAATATTATTGTGAATATGAATATGTCTTACTTGGGATGGCTTAGCTGGTCAGGCTGAGACCGGACTCTGTGTAAAAAGAAATGGTGGCATTAAGAATTGTGGCACTTGACACTAAGAGACTATAAATCAAAAGGATAAAAAGACAAAATAAGAAACTATGAAACTCTCACTTGTGTTCTCTGTATTTTTTTGCATCATTGTTTGGTTTCCATGGCTGTCTTCTACTTGTATATTGTATGATTATACTTAGAGTAAAGTTTGTTAATACATACTAGTGCTATTCGATTGCACTAACATCCATTTTGCCGGGGGCGCTACATTTTTTAATGGATGTAGGTGTTTCTATAGCAGACAGTGTTGGTCGCAGCTAGTGTCGCATCATCCTTTCAGTTGAATTGGTGAGCCGCACTTCATTTTGGGGTCCTATTGTATCTCTTAATTATGTACTTTGTATTTGAGGTATAGCCAGAGCCTTGTTGCTGGCATTTCCATATTATTCTTCAGTTGCATTTAGTGGCTCCGTAGACATGTTGTGGGTAGTGTCGGGTATTGTAATTAAAATAGAAATATTGATGTTTGGAAATGATGTATAAAACTTGTAATACCTTTAAAATTGTGAATGAATTTGCTAATAAAAATGAAATGGAAATCGTTAACGACATGTTTATAGAATTTGATTGATGGAGCCCATCTCCTATTTATTCATGAATTAGTTTGGGTAGAATAAGACCTAACATGCTTGCTCAGTCAGGTTCACTCGGTTGAGAAGCGATCGCGCTCCTCGGATTTTGGGGCGTGACAATGGTGGAATTTCCTTAAGCTACAGAGAATCATAAATTGAAGAATATAATAGAGCGAGAGGGTAGCAGCAAGGCCCAGTTCGCGGGAAACTTTATTGGCTCTTTCGGTGGTAGTGGTGGTAGGTCTACATTCAGAGGAGGGCCATCAGGGCCATCCTAGTCCTTTTCTCAGTCTTTAGTCAGTGCACCACCATTAGGGCCTAGTCAGCAGCAAAGGAGACATTTTAGGCCCAGTTAGGGCAATAGGAGATCCTACAAGCAGGGTCGGCTTGGAGGGAGATCCCAGTAGCAGCAGAGGACCTCATGCCGTAGGTGTGGGAAGATGCACTTATGGGTCTGCTACATGGAGCTACCCATATGCTACGGGTACGAATTAATCCGCCAGGGTGCAGGCAGGGCTACGACACAATCAGCCAGTTCTATAGCTACCACATCTGTAGCACCTCCTCCAACTTGAGGCACTCCATCACCCGCAGGGCATGGTGCAGCTAAGGGTTGGTTCATAGAGTTTGGGAGGACCCAACCGTTTCTATGCTATGAGTGATCGCCAGAGTGTAGAGGATTCTCTAGATGTTGTCACATTTATACCGGCTGTCCAATCCCGTGATGTATATGCTCTTATTGATCCCTACTCCACCTTGTCCTATTTAACTCCATATGTTTCTACGGAATTTGGGATAGAACCAGAACAACTTTATGTACAATTCTCCGTATCAACTCTAGTTTGTGAGTCTATTGTGGCCGCGCAGGTTTATAGGGATTGTCGTGGTCGGGACACCATGGCCGATCTCATTGAATTGGGGAAGGTTGATTTTGATGTGATCATGTGGATGGACTGGCTTTATCCATGTATTGCTAAGCTTGATTGCCAAACTAGAACCGTTAGATTTGAATTTCCAAAAAGCCTGTTATTGAATGGAAGGGGGATGATCTGGTGCCGAAGGGTAGGTTTATTTCTTACCTTAAGGCCACTAAGATGATAACCAATAGGTGTATTTACCATTTGGTCCTGGTTACGAACACCAGTGCTGAGGCAATGACACTTGAGTCTGTACCAGTTGTGAATGAATTTTCGGAGGTCTTTCCTGATGAGCTCCCTGGGATCCACCAGACAGGAATATTACTTTCAGAATTTATGTGATGCTGGGTACACAACCTATATTTATTCCACCCTACAAAATGGAACTAGTAGAATTGAAACAGCTAAAGGAACAATTAAAGGATTTGCTAGAAAAGTATTTCATCTGGCCAAGTGTGTCGCCTTGGTGCGTATCGGTCCTTGTTGTAAAAAATAAAAAAAAACCTCAATAAGAATGTCTATTGACTATCGGCAGCTCAACAAGGTCACAATAAAAAATAAGTACCCACTGTCGAGGATAGATGACTTGTTTGACCAATTGTATGGTGCTAAGTACTTCTCCAAAATGTATTTAAGATCTGGGTATCACCAATTGAAGATCAGGGAGCAGGATATTCCGAAAATAGCTTCCAAAATCCGGTATGGGCACTTTGAATTCCTGGTAATGTCTTTTGGGATAATGATTTCCCCCACTGCTTTCATGGATCTTATTAATCGAGTCTTCAAACCTTAGCTTGACTCCTTTGTGATAGTGTTCATTGATTATATTCTTGTATATTCAGGAAGTCAAGATAACCATGCGGATCATCTCAGGGCAATTTTGTAGACTCTTTATCAGCAAAAGTTGTATGCGAAGTTTTTGAAGTCCGAATTTGGATTGAATATATCACATTCTTGGGTCATGTCGTCCATAGAGAAGGAATTAAGGTTGATCCTCAGAAGATAGCATCTCTAAAAAATTGGCCTAGACCTACTACCCAACAGAGATTCACAATTTCTTAGGCATAGCTTGATATTATAGGAAATTTGTGGAGGGGTTCTCTACCCTTGCCTTTCCATTGATTAAATTGACACAAAAGGCGGTTAGGTTCCAATGGTAAGATGTTTCTCAAAGGAGCTTCCAGGAGTTGAAATCAAGATTGACTACGACACTGGTGTTGACCCTACCAGAGAGTACAAACGGGTTTGTTGTATATTGTGATGCTTCAAGAATCGGACTTGGGTGTGCATTAATGCTACGTGGAAAGGTGTTAGCTTTTGATTCTAGGAAACTCAAGAATCATGAAAAGAACTTTCCAACACATGACTTAGAGATTGCAGTGGCGGTACTTGCATTGAAAATTTGGCGTCATTATCTGTATGGGGCCATGTAGATATATTCCTGGACCATAAGACCCTCCAATATATTTTCAAACAAAAGGAATTGAATCTGAGGTAGAGAAGACGGCTTGAATTACTCAAGGATTACGACATCGATATTCTCTATCATTCGGGGAAGGCTAATTTTGTAGCAGATGCTCTTACCCGGAAATCTATGTGCAATTTGGATCACTTGGAGGCATATCAAAGGCCGTTGGCCAAGGGGGTTCATCGGTTTTCTAGTTTGGGAGCTCGTCTTGCAGACTATTGTAAATGAGGAGTGATTTTGCAAAATAGGGCTGAATCATCGCTTGTTGTGAAACTCAAGGAGAAATAATACAACAATCCGTTGTTGTACAATTGAAGAAGTGGATTCATAAACACAAGACCACAACTTTTTATCTTGGCATGGATGATGTCACACTAAGGTACCAAGGGAGATTATGTGTTCCAAATGTTGACGGTCTCCGGGAAAGAATCATGACCGAGGCTCACACTTCAAGCTATTCCTTGCACCCGGGCTCCACAAAGACGTATCATGATCTTAAGGAAGTCTACTGGTGGAATTATATGAAGAGGAATGTAGCGGACTTTGTTTCAAGATGTCCAAATTGTCAGCAAGTGAAGGCCGAACACCAAAGGCCCAGTAGGCACATAACATTGAAATTTTGATGTGGAAATGGGAGATGATCAATATGGACTTTGTGGTGGGACTGCCTCGCAAGTTCGACTCGATTTGGGTAACTATGGACCGACTCATGAAATCATCACACTTCTTACCTGTTAAGGCTACCGACACGATGAAATAATATGCTCAGTTGTACATCAAGGAAATAGTTAGGTTGCATGATACTCTAGTTTCTATAATCTCAATCGAGGGGAACAATTCATGACTAAGTTTTTAAGAAATTTTAGCAAAGGTTTTGGTACCTAGGTGAATCTTAGTTCAACTTTTCACCCATAGACTAATGTGCAGGCAGAGCAGACTATTCAAACGTCTAAGGATATATTGCGCGCATGTGTTCTTGACTTTATGGGTAGCTGGGATGATCATTTTCCACTCATAGAATTTGCCTACAAAAACAATTATCATGATAGTATTCAAATGGAACCGTTTGAGGCTTTATATGGTAGGATATGTAAATCTCTCATTGGGTGGTTCATGTCATGACCTAAATCGATGGGCCGCGATTGGCACCCGGTACCTTACATAACAGAATACCAACGTAACGTATCTTTCGTATCATTCTATTATAGGTAAATGAACCAGAGTAAAGCATGAAGGAATAAAAGCTTATACATATAAAGTACGGGCCTATAAGACTAAAATAATCACTCGTGTACTGAACATAGGCCAACAAGGCCATACAATCTTTTACGTACATGACATCTATCTACAAGCCTCTAAGAACACATCATTTTCATCAAGGTTGGGACAAAGTCCCGCCATAAAAAAATGCACGTCAAAATCATACTAACTAAATGAGCAACTCTTAACAAAAAGGAGTGCACCAACATCTTCTGATGAGCAGATAGCCTACTTGGAGGGCTCTTGATTTTGGTATCAGGATATGCGGGGATGAAACACAGTGTCCCCAGGAAAAAAAGGACGTCAGTACCTATAATATACCAAGTATGTAAGGCACATAAATAAGTACACAACATACATGGAAGAAATATAGAGTAAATGACTCAACCTGTAAGTCTGGATAACTCTGTAAATCATGAAATAATTATAGCATCATGCATATGCGTATGAATGCCATGTCGTGCATAGATACATGTTTCATAACATCATCAGACCTCTCAGGGCATCCCATCAATCATATCATATCGGCCACTGTGGGAATTATCAACGTATACCAGCTGATTAGGTGGTGGTGCGTATATAATTCCANTGCAGAAGAGCATCAAAATCGAAGCGACAAGCCCCCAACCCTTTTCTCGAGAATACGCGTAATGATGACGCACGTGGAAGTGACGTTATTTCCCGGTAAAACACTTTATTCAGTGTCTTGTTAAGCATGCAGACTTCCCGTTATCAGCCAAGCCGTAACGTCTCAAAAGGCCTAATTTCTCCATAAAAACAAGCGGTATCCGTTTATCAAGGGCGCATCAAGTTGTAACCTCGACAAAGCGGAAGGACTAACTGTATGGGTCCAAATTTGGATGACTACGACCGTTGATGAAAAGGACCAACAACGAGGTACTCTTCACTCGATGCCTTGCAAAGGATATTAAACAAGGGGACAAAGATTGTACGGCCCTTGCAGTAATGTAGGCCCAATAGGGGGCATTAGGAATATTCCTTCGAATATTCCTCAAAGTGAGTCTTTTAAGGTTCATAAGGGTCTATCTCTTATAATAGAGAGAGGGGATGGGGGAAACCTTGTAAGGGGCGACTCATTCATAAAAAAAAACAAAAGATTGAATGTAACATTCTTTTACACCAAAAAATAGTTGGTAACTTTAAAATTTCAGGAGAACGAATTGAGGAACATCATCCTTTTGCATATATCTTATACATCTTGCATTCTAGAGATTATTATTCTTAGCTAAGATTTACCCCATCTTTTTTTTTATTAGTTGATTTGTTCAAAAATGTAATAATATATTTTGAGTCAAACAACATGGTATTTAAAATATTTTAATTTTTTTAATCATACATTATTTGTGTTCATCGTAGTTACTGTATGGGCAAAAATCTGATCACAAAATGGTTGTCCTTAAAAGGAACGATAAGGGGTCGACCAAGCCGTAGTCATACTCACGAGGCATAACAGCGGTGACCACACCAACCACTATCAAGATCGAGCCATCAGAAGGCCTGTACGACAACGCATACGTCGTACTACTCGGGCAAGTAAGAAAGAGTGTAGTCATGAGAGGGTTCGTTGGGTAAAGACTGTTGGATAAAGGGGAATGTTGATAATATATATATATAAATATATATATATATATATATATATATATATATATATATATATATATATATATATATATATATATATATATATATATATATGTATGTATATAACACCATATAATCATGGGTCAATGTGCATGTATAAATGCATGAAATTCATAAGAAATACATTAATAAGATTTTCTCGGAATGCTATAAAAATCAATATGCCTTTTGGATAAACATTACCCAATATGTATTTTTCTGGGACCCATGAATAGGAGATAATAATAATTCACACGGGGAATCAAGAATATAGACACCTATAGTATTACTATGAATAGAGTAATTTATGGAAACCATGCGTTTGCTCGTTTCTACTGTATAATTTGGATCATGCCAAAAAAAAGGGATGACCTTAATATACCTGAATAGATTGTCTTGAAAATACCTTTAACACCGTTGATTCCGATGATAAGTAACGGCGAATCTATGTAGGGAAGAATCCGTATGATATTCTTTAGAAAGTGCATCGTACTCCCTTCGAATCGCAAAACCCCGTTCCTATAACATCACGTAGTCTCATATGATCTTTTGTAGCAAAGTCATGTTGACATAATTTTTGATGAGCTGCTGAAATATCCATATTCATTTTAGAGATTCAAATGATGAATATTTACTGTGAAAATGGTAATAACAATCCTAATTATGTGCGACGAATTGCCCTATTGAGTAATGGAAAGCGGGCTAGTCCTCGAAAATGCCTCGCTCGTAAGTTCCTTTGACGTTGGGGAGAAAAGATCTCTTTTTTTTAGATTCGAAATTCTTCATTTTTTTCTCCTAATTTACCACTCTTTCTGTGAGGCAAAACCTCACTACACTACACTACATTTCGACATAAGAGAAGAGGACCGGGCTCTTTGTATCTTTGGGATAGGATTTGGTTGGGACTCTAAAAATACGTGATCTATTTTTATGTGTAAGGCCCCGTGAAAATCCCGACTCAAAAACCCGGATCCCGTGGTGCCAAGTTAGGATCGTGTGTTAGATTGAATGATGTATTAAAAAGTCAAGAATAAGTTTCCAGAAAAATGCAAGAAATGCGGTCCAGAATGCGGTTGCATAATTGAAATGCGGACCGCATAGCTGCCGCAGAGTGAGGCAAAATGTTGGTTAGAATTGAATTCAGAAATGCGGTCGAAATGTGGTTGCATAATTGAAATAAGGACCGTATAGCTGCTTCACAGTGAGGCAGAATATTGGTTAAAATTGAAGTCGAAAATGCGGTCGAAATGCGGTCGCATAATCAAAATGCGGACCGCATAAGTCGTCCCATATTTTCCTTTGAATTTGCAAAGGTCAGTTCTGCGGTGCACTTTGCGACCGCAGAACACGAATGCGGACCGCATTATTACCGCAGACCGAGTTGGGGAAGCATTCTGCGGTCCATTATGCGGACCGCATGTTAATTCTGCGGTCGCAGATGTGACCGCATAGTTGACTCGGGGCTCCAATTTTCTAATTTTTAACCAGATTTCCCTATCGATATAACCGGTGTATTAGCTCATTTTGAGCATTCATCTGAGCAATTCTAGAGAGAGTAAGAGGTTCCTTAGAGAGGGAAAGTCTCTCATCAAATTATTCTATAAGATTGGGCTAAATCATTGAAGAAAATCAAGGAAAGGCTCCTGAATCTTCATCCCAAGAGGTAAGGCTCCATCACCTCAGCTCATATTTGTATACTTAGCCATATGGGGCCATTAGGGAAGTAATTCATGGGTATGAGAATGAATATCTTGCAAGCATGCCACCATAGAGTACTGGAAAGTAGTAAAATTAAAAAGGAGGCAATTGGGGGTATAACATGATAGAAATTCCTCACAAAAAGGGGCCTAAGATACAATGCACCTTTAGTGTTTGATGATATGCTCAAGCCAAGCTAGAACTTCAGCTTCGTCTCTAATTCTAAATTTTAATTCAAAATTTCTTGCTCAATAGATTGAAGCTCTAAGAGTTCCGGAAAATTTGTAAAGAGTAAGGAACAACCTTAATGAGGTATGTATGGCTAAAACCCCCTTCAATTAGAAATCGAGCTCCGTTGGTGCTTACGGACGTGTGGTAAGATTTGAATTAGCTAATGTATTGATTGTTATTGTGAAATTAATTGATCTACATATATCTATACATATTCGTGAAGGATGTGCCTCAATGTGAATAACGTGCCAATCTTGATAATTATATGATGATGAAAAGTATAATTATTTGCTGAAATACTTGGGCTATAAGCCAACAATGAAACAAAGGATTATTCATGCTAGCTACGTGCTCACTTACCTGTGATTTCAACTTGAAATATCCTTGGTATACGTGTCTATGATCACAACTTATAAACTAATATTGAAATGGGACAATGATGTGATGATGGTGGCCATGAGTGCCCAGTAATTTTTATGATATGTATGGAATAAGGATTTGAAGGTGTTGACAAATTAGAATCGAGTAATGCCTCCAATGAGGTGACCTAGCCGATCGGGTCGTGATCGGACACCATGCCGCACACATAGTGGAAATGTGCTGATGTTGAATCCCGTGGGAGGGAAATGAAATATCGATTGAAAGTAATGCCTCCAATGAGGTGACCTAGCCGGTCGGATCGTGACCGGGCTCCGCTCGAGATGGCGGTGGTGATGAGAACAGTGGTGAACATGTGACAGAATTGCCTTAATCGGTGTTGTGGAAATTGTATGAAGAATTATATGAATTGTTTCTTTGATTTGCCGTATTAATTGCTTGTATCTATTTGATAGTTCTTTCTAGTAAAATGGTGTTTAGTTATATATACCAGTACAATTCAAATGTACGGACGCCCTTTTTTCGGGGGGCGCTACATTCGTATTATGATTGTAGGTGGCCCCATAGCGGACAATGCAGACCGTGTGTAGAGGAGCGTTCATTTACTCGAAGTCACGGTGAGCCCCTTATTCTTCCATAGGGCTTCATGGTGTATCTTTTGTAATTACAGTTTTCTTTCATTTTGAAGTATAGTCGAGGACTTGTTGCCGGCATAGTCATGCTTATGTGTTGTATCTTTAGAGGCTCCAAGGACACTAGTGTGGGTTATGTATGGGTTTTTTTTTGGGGAGTCCCCTATATGTATTTGTTGGAAATCCTAAACTTGTGATCTCCTTAAGCCGTATCTCTAATAGAATCCATGAAGCTAGCTTATGAACGGCAAATTTTTATGATATGAAATGAAACAGTAATGTGTTATACACCATGTATGATCGTTCAAATTAACCAAAGGCATGAGTTCCGCATTCATGTTGAGTCGGGGTAGAAAGTGTTCGGTAAGGCTTGCTCAGTCGGGTTCACTTGATTGAGCGCCAGTCGCGCCTCCCGAGGTTGGGGCATGACATTATGCTAGTTGTAAAGCAGTTGAGGCTATATGTATGATGTTTAAGGAAGAGATATGAGCTAAAATAGAGTACTAATTAAACCGATAAGTTAGCTGTTCAGGGCCTTGAGCTAGACGGTTTGGGGCCTCGAGGTCGATTATCGGGCTCGGGCTCGAGATATTAAGGGCAATCAGGGAAGAGCTAAAAGTTTGATATAAAAAAGTGGCTCTTTATGGACAATGATAAACATTAAATGAAGAAAAAGTATGAAGATAGTAAATAAGAGCAGCAATACCGAGAGAGTGTGTAAGAGAGAAAAGAGAGAGAGAGTTATCATAGATTTCTTGTAGAATAGTTGGAGCAACATCAGGCCTTTACAAAATGGTAAAACCTCTATTTATATAGAAGGGGAAACATTATATGGTACGACATACATTAACTTGTAAAGATATGGAGATGGGACAGCTAGATCTGACTCCCTGATTTGGGTTCAGAGTAGGCCGGCTAGACTTTGTCAGACTTAGCGGTGTGTCTTGAAAACTTCCCATTTTGACTTTTAGCCTCGGTCGATATTCTCTTCACGCCGGGTGCCGACGAGCTCTGAAGAAGAATACTCAAGCGCATCTTTGCAGCCTCGAGATTTCGAGGTGATCTTTCAAAATGCCTTAATTGCGGGAAATCAGACCCTTCAATTCTGCCGCACACAGATAGTCTCCGCATTTCCTAGAACGGAGCGATAGGAAATGATTTTGATGCTTGACTCTTCGGTCTTCCTACGATTACATCATACTGACGATGCAATATAACAACCGAAAATGTTTCTTCGTCTCGTTTTCCAAGACCATTCAAAGCATTGTGGTTTTTTATTCTTCCAAGACATAATGTCGCTACCAATTCAGCTCCTAAGGACGCATTAAACATTCCTGCCATTGCATTTTCCAAGGACGATAATGGTGCCATTGGTTATGCTGCCTCCTTTTCTATAAATGAGAGCTTCCTGTGATTAAACTTTCATCCAAGTGCCTTCCTATATTTCCCACATCTTCTTTTCTTCCCATCCTTATCCATCGCTCGGCATGATTGGGACCGATGTCCTCGCGATCGTCTGGCCGTGATTATATCAGTCGTGCCAAGGCTTACCCCCTAAACTTACCTTAGTTGTGTGAGATTTTGTTGTTTCGTTGTTGTTGTTGTTATTGCTGCTGCTGTAGCTCTGAGGTGGTAATACTGGGGCGGCCAACTTCTTCCTATCTAGAAAGACAGTTGTACTTTACACCGCTGCTCATGAGGGTTCTCGGACTATACTTTGGTGCTAACCCTCTTGCCTCGGCTCAGTGCATTACACCCCTTTTGGATTCCTTGGGGTGTGGAGATACTATCTACCAACTGTTGCATCCCCTGCCGGGGCAATGTCCCAAGAAATGGTTTTATAATAGTAGTACTGGCAAAGTTCTCACTAGCCAGATTTTCACCCAGCCACTTCTTTGCTCTTTTCGGCTTCTCATTCGTTATTTTACTCTTCTCCATCTCTTTCCCCTCCTACATCTTCCCTTTTGAAGATGCCATTCTGGGGGTCGAGATCAGGCTCTTGGGGGGGGTGACGCTTTGGAAGATATTGTCTTTGAGGTCATGTGCCCGAGGGGATGATATCTGGAGATGCTGCTACTAAAGTCACACCCTTGTGAATAGGCTAGGCTTTCAGTCATTTACTTTGTATGTCCCTTTGCTTCTTTTCTTCTGTGTAGGGACCCTTTGTAAGCTTTTGTAATCATATGTAAGGACTCCTCAAGGGCCGTTGTAAGAAAATATGTATAAATATAAAGATATTTTCTTGACTTCAGCCTTTGATGCTTGACATAGTCTTTTATATCTGTGGGGATTCAGCATGTATGCCTCTACTGATGATTGTCAATATCTAACTTAGGTATGAGTATTATTCTCGGTCTTTGGTCGATAGAAACGGCTCCAGTCTGAGCCCACCGTCGTTCCTCAGACCAAGCCTAAATTGGACCGATTGACTGGGGCCATCGGGACTATAGAGTCACATAAAAATGGTACCTCGAGCCTTGGAATTTTTGTAGAGCGTTATCTGAGCGAGGGTTATCTTTATGCATCTGAAAACTTGCTTTGAGCATGGTGTAGTTAACTTTTTAAGGCGTTGTAGATAGGTCCTAGATGAGGGGTTAACTAGATTTAGGCGGTGTCATGAGGTCCATCCTTTATGGGCGGAGCTTCGAAGTGCTCATTCCTCTTTTTGAGGGGAACCTTTGAGATCGGATACCATCTTGAACTCTGTAATGGTGTTGAAGGCTTCCTGGTGCCTAACTTTCTGCTGATGGAGGTCCTTGAGGTCGGGTATCACCTCGGGACTAGAGATAATGCCATTGGCTTTTTTAAGCCTAACTTCTTATTGATGGAGGTCCTCGAGGTTGGGTACCACCTCGGGACTGGAGATGATGCCATTGGCTTATTTAAGCCTAACTTCTTGTTGATGGAGGTCCTCAAGGTCGGGTACCACCTCGAGACTGGAGATGATGCCATTAGCTTTTTTAAGCCTAACTTTTTGTTGGTAGATGTTCTCGAGTGTGCGTACCACCTCGGAACTGGAGATGATGCCATTGGAGTTTTAAGCCTAACTTCTTGTTGATGGAGGTCTTCGAGGTCGGTTACCACCTCGAGACTCGCATCAAAATCATTGGTATACTAAGGCCTATCTTGATCAGGCGGACCGTTACTGTTTCCCCACATATATAAGAGGTTGCTTCCGCTTCTTTGGAGACCCCATTTTTTTAGATAGCTTTCCTTCTATTTCAACGCTGATTCTTTATTACCTTAGCATCTGAGTGTTTGTGTTGGTTCCCGCTTAAGCTCTTCTAGTCTAACCGTAGCCATAACTGCTACTTCGGGGTTTGCTCAGCAGAGAGGGGAGAGTTCTGCCCCCAGTGCTCAGGACCCGCGAGAGTTTACCTTGAAGACTATGTCTTTGATGAGAGAAGAGCACCATGAGATGGAGAGGAAAGAGTGCGGATGGTGGGAGGAGGCAGCGTTACAGGTGCTTCCCTGGACGAAGGTATTACAGACCCTACCGATGGATTTCTGAATGTGTATACGTATTCTTTCACACTGAGACCTCTCGATAGGGTTGTTCTTGACTTATGTTTGAAGTATCGGGTTACCTTGGCATAGATAAACCTGTCCTTTTGGCGAATAGTGTTAATGATGAGGTTTTTTTGCGGAGAAGGCGAGGCTTGAATTCACGCTCAGCCATATCGTTAGGCTATAATGGACCTTTCACCACCGAAGTTTGCTAACATTGCAGTGGCGTTCGTCTACGCCCTTTGTTGTTGATGATGAGGAAGATGGAGATCGGAAGTGGATTACTCAGTTCGTCCAGGTCCGGACAGCTGACGTTATCCTCGTAGAACTTATGCAATTCCCCGAAGGATGGAACTATATGCATGAGTGAAACGTTCCATACTTTATCAAATTTGCTCATGGTGAAAGCTAGTTTCGTAACCGTGTTTCCTCTTTTTCCGCAGCAATTTCATGGGTGTTGGGCGACGTTCCTGATCTTCCATGTTGGATCCGGAAGCTGGCAACCCACTCAACTTGTGACGAGCGTGGGTGGCGATCTGTGTCCAGGGAAGATGGGAAGCAGAGCATCACAGTACGTGTGTATACTACTTTTTCCTTGTCCTTTGTTCATTTGGAGAGACATTTTTCCCTTTTCACATATTAATCTTACCATTAAAGGTATCAGAGAGTATTTAAGGGAGGGGATGTGCTCCTCCAAAGAAGGGGAGGTTCTCCAGCTTCCAAGCTAAAGGACGCCAATAATAAACGGGACACGTACTTGTAGGGTGATGGTGCTCACAGCAAGGCAAAACTGGGGCTGAGTTTTTGAGAAGGAAACATCGTCCGAGCCTAGGGCACCCAAAGATTCTGGTTCTAGAGATATGGTTCCTCCGAGCGATCATGATTCAATTGGAGTGACTCTTTCAGGGTCGAGGGGACTAGATTAATAGAGGTGTTATAGGCCTTCGAGGAAGTTCGCCGACTTCACTTTGTCGGGAGCTTTGGAACAAGCCTTCCGAATTTCGCGTCTTCCCTTCCTTATCGAGTTTTTCTTTTGCCAACCTTTGACATGCTTAGGTCTGAGCTACTCTGTTATAGAGCTAGGCTTTGGAAAATTCTTGATGAGGATAGGTCTCTCAGGGTCCTTTGCGGGGAGAAGGAAGTTGAGTTGGAACACTGGCAATATGAGGTGTACCGGAGCTCGAATTACGAAAGCTATTTGATGGAGTAGGTAACTTCCCATTTTAGGAGAATACGCATTTTTCTTTTTAACTTCTAAGGTTAACCCTTCGCCTATCCTAGGTGCAGAAAAGACGGAGGCCTTGGAGCATCTTAGGGGTGAAACCGATCGAATCAGGAATGGCTGTGGCAAGCTATGAGCTCGGGCGCAAGTCCAAGCTTCAGAGGAGAAAGGTGCCTTGGCTAAAGTTCCGGCCTTCGAGGTACAACTTCGCTTAGCTCGTGATAACGTTTAGTTAAAGTGAATATGATCATGAAGCTCGAATCCAAACTTTCGAAGGTTAGAGCTGAGATCATTGATGCTCGGACCGAAGCAGCACTGGGCTGAGCTAAGGCCAATCTGGAGATGGCAATTTTATTGAAGGATGCTACCAATTCCCAAGTCGAGTTGAAGAGGGTCCTCGATCGTGGAGAGAGGATCAAAGAATATGGTCGTTGCAAATCCTGAAAAAATCTCGAGGAGATCGGTGCCAGGGTTTTTGTTCTTACGAAAGAGTTGGCATGAGCGAGGGCGGATGAGCGTGGTGCTTGGTTGCTCCTGTACGATGCCGAGGAGAGTGAAGATGAGGCCGATAGGACATAGCCCTAAGGGGCGGGGCATAGACTTTGCCATTTTGTATGTTATATCGTTAGAGTGTGTTAGTGGATGGAGAATGCACTTTTGCTTATGTAAATTAAAGAAAGCTTGCAGCTTTATTTCTTCTATAGCCCTTTATGTTTCGCTTTTGGCTAGGTGGATTGGTTTTAAAGTTTGTGAGAATCCATAGATTCCTGAGGCTCATTAGGCAGGTGCGGGGGCTCTTACGCGCTCGATCGATGCGACCATTAGTGTAAGCTGACGTTAGAGCTCTTATGATTTTTTGACCAATAGTTTTGGGTTAAGTCTCTGAGTCGGGCTTTGACTCGAGCTCATTTGATCCTAAAGATTTTGTGTATACATGGGCGGCCGACAATGGATCTTACCCCTTCAATTGAAGCGATCTTTTGTGTGCGTGACCCTGAGGCTTGTGTAGCTAACTATTTTGGGTTCAGTCTTTGGTTCAGGTTATGACTCGAGCTTAATCTACCCTCAAGTTTTGTATTTATGTAGGCTGGCAATGACGGCTCTTACGTCTTAGGTTGAAGCGACCTTTTATGTGCGTGGCCTTGAGGCTCGTTAGGCTAGCAAAAATGGCTCTTATGCTTTGCTGTTAGGCATATGTAGGCTTTGTTTTCCTCTCATTAAGGACTTTTTGAAATGATTTTTCTTGACCCGTTGTCGATTCGGGAAGAACCTCTCTTTCAAGTTGTTTGTGGTGATGTTCGAGCACATCAGAAGGATTGGCTCATAGGTTGAGTACTTAAAGCCTTGTGATTTGGAGCTGACATGGTCGAAACTCTTTTGCCTGTCAAGGGTAGCATGTTTAAATGGTTCTTTTCGAAGTAGGTTGGTAGTAATGGCCTATGATTTTGTAGCGATGGTCGGGCATCCCCGAGTCGTGTTAATTTGGCTGGCATAGCTATATGACCGTAGTCATTTATGTTTGTCCAGAACCATTTTTGGTCCTGAGTATAGTAGTTTGGGCGTCTATATCGAGGGTATGCCATTTTAGGGGGCTTACAAATTCAATATATAGCCTAAACTTTGGGATCGAGTTTATGCCTGTAGTAAGGTCTTACAAAATTTTCATGCCTTTTAAGGTCTTACAGTTTGTGTTATTGATACTTGGTACAAGTATGATTCATGCCTTGATTTAGGTCATACAGTTTTTGTTGTTGACTAATGCAGGACTTACTAGATCGAGTCTGCCTGCTCGGGGTCTTATGGCCTCGGGTTTCTTAATGAATTGCAGTTGGTGACATTCTCCGAGTTATCGGGTTTGTTTTGGCTCGAGAGCTATTACTCGTAAGCTTTGAATTGCCTCGTTTAGGGCTTATAATTTTGGAGATTTCGACCCTTAGGTCATGACGTTAGTCTTCGAGTGTTCGAGACGTTTTTCTTTCCTGGAGATGTTTTGTGATATCTATGCTACCTCATTGAGGGCTTATGAGTTTGGAGTTCTGACCCTGAGGTCATGCAGGTGCCGAGTTATTTACGCAAATGTCCGAGTATTCGGGGCGCTCACGGTAGAGGAATCTTCGTTGAGAAAATGTCGAGTTTCCTTTGGAGTATGAGATTCTTTGGCAAAAGACATTATTTGATTGCTTGGCACAAGTACACGTTGTTTGGTTGCCGTGGGTCCGGCTTATACGGGCATGGTTCATTTGACCGTTTGGCCCGCTACATCATTTTCCTATTGGAATCCTGTTTAGCGTTCCTTGGTTCTTCCTAGTGGATGACCTTCCGAGGGGATGTCCTCCAGTGACCAGGGTTGATTGCAAAGGAATCCTTGAACACTTTTTGTAACCTCCTTAGGTAGCATGTAGGTGTTTCCTTGTTAAAAACCTTGCCGGTAAAACCCTCTTCGGAAAAAAACTCGGTCAAAGCAAAAGAGTGCAACAGATGATTTTAAGGCCTTGATGTCTTCGGGTTGGGTTAGAACTTTCAACTACTCTGATCGGGCGCCTGCATATGGGTTAGTGTAAAATAATGAAAATGGAGGTGGTCGTACCTTATCGTGGGATGCGCCGATGATGTTCTGAGGTCTGACGTGTCCCTATTGCTCATAGCGAGGACTCGATAGGGTCCTCTGCTGTGTTTAATC
The DNA here is from genome assembly GCA_026770625.1 of Nicotiana glauca. NCBI lineage: Eukaryota > Viridiplantae > Streptophyta > Magnoliopsida > Solanales > Solanaceae > Nicotiana > Nicotiana glauca. Next base: position 142,709 of record MU770355.1, on the reverse strand, counting down.
AAGCTTAACCAAAGATGTAGTTTGATTATCCTTTGGCTCTTTTGAGAATGAAGATATTGGTGCAGGTGCTATGTCAAGCACCTCGAACATTTCCCTTGCCATGTGTTGTTCCTCGTAGATGGTTTTAACCCCATCCTTTGTTAGGAATTTAATCATTTGGCGGAGGGTAGATGGTACCGCTCTCATGCAGTGAATCCACGATCACCCGAATAAGGCGTTTGTTTCATGTCTGCTTCAATGACATGGAATTTGACATTTTGGGTCATGCCAGACATGCTGACTAGGAGAGTGATATCTCCTTTCATTGTTTCTCTCGCCATGTTGAATCCGTTAAGGACTCGAGTGGCGGACACGATTTGGTCTAGCAGTCTGAGATGCTCTATTACCCTCGACCTGATAATGTTCGCCGAGCTACATGGATCCACGAGTACACATTTTATTTTAAATGAATAAACGAGGAAAGAGATTACCAGTGCATCGTTACGGGGTTGGGACAAGGTTTCAGAGTTTTCCTCGCTAAATGTGAGGGCATCTTCGAGTACGTATCCCCGGGTTCATTTTTCTCTGGTGATGGATATTTTTGTCATTCTCATCAAGGGTTCCTAGGGAGTGTTGACGCGCCCTAGTATCATGTGGATTGCATATCGTGGCTCATTATTTTTGTTCTTCTTGGGCGCCTCACTTTCTCGGAACTAAATTTTAGCCCGATCGCTCAAAAATTCTCGGAGGTGACCTTTTTTAGTAGCCTGGCTACTTTCTCTTGGAGCTGGTGGTAATCTTCGGTTTTGTGGCCATGCGTGTTGTGAAATTTGCCTACCAAGTTATGATTCCTTTGGGAGGGATCCTATTGTACATGCCCGAGCCATCTGGTATCCTTGGTTTTGCCGATGGCAAACACGATGTCTGAAACATCAACTTTGAAGTTGTATTTTGATAGGTGTGGTGCACCCGTTGGCCCCGTGTTTCTGTCGAAGCCAGCTCTGTTGATGAGTCCCCGAGGGTTCTATCCTCGGCCCACTAATCGATCATTGCGAGGCGGGTTGCATCTCAGGGCATTCCTCTAATCTTCGGGGTACGACTGATACCTCTCTCTGTTTAGTTTTGACTCCTTCTTCAGCGGCCTGCTTGGATATACTGAGCCCTAAGGGGCTCCCAGCTGGTCATCCTCGACCCTAATCTTTGAGTGATACCGGTTGTGATGTCCAACTAGGTTACAATGGGATACTCAATCAGATTCTCTTTCAGCTGCCTTGAGGCCACTGAGCTTCATTCATTCAGGCTTTTAGTGAAGGCTTGCACCACCCAGTCATCGGAGACCAGGGGTAGTTCTATTCGTTCCGTTTGGAAGCGAGATACGAATTCTCATAGCATTTCATTCTCCATCTGCTTGATCTTGAGTACGTCGGACTTGCTTGTTGCTACTTTGATGGCACCGATGTGTGCCTTTATGAAGGAGTCTTCTAGCATGGCAAATGAGTCTATAAAGTAGGGAGCTAGGCTGTGATACCACATCATGTCCCCCTTCGAGAATGTTTCTCCAAACTTTTTTAGTAAGCCAGACTCGATCTCCTTGTCTTTTATGTCGTTGCCCTTCACTGCGCACATATATGCAGTGACGTGTTCGTTGGGATCTAAGGTCCAATTGTATTTGGGAGTTCTGACATTCTGAACTTCTCTGGAATGGGTTTTAGAGCCCCTTCCTCTGGAAATGGCTGCTGCACGAACTCCTTCGAATCTACACCTTTCAGGACCGGGGGTGCCCCGGATTATGTTGACCCTGAATTTGTAGGTTTCAACCTTCTTGTCATTGGCTGCTATCATTTTCTTGCCTGACTCGATCCTTTTGATGAGTTCCTCGAGCCTTTTTACGATGGTAGGATCGGCTACCGATCTGTTATTGCTCGATCTCTCTGGTACTTGTTCGGCCGGGGGAGTAGCTCCCGGTCCAACTGTGCTAGGAGTTTTTAGGTGGCTTTGCAGCTGAGTGATAGCAAACTGTTATGCGTGCAACATTTCCAAAATAACATGAAAGCTAACTTTCCTTTCTTCCCGAGCTGGGGTTTTTTGGGCTTCTTGTTGGTCGCCTTGTTTTATGCTTCTGTCAGTGTGTGAGGTTTTATCGAGCTGATGCGCATCGCGTGAACTCGCGTCCGCTGGGATCGGTCCAGGTGCGTTCTCGGGGTTTGGTGGTGGAGTACCAGCTATCGGAACAGCCACACTGTTTTCTCCGTGGTTTTCAAGGTTGTTGTTCTCAACTCTGTTCACTAAGCCGGACATTTTGACCTGAAATCGAAGATCTTCAATAAGAAAAGGTATGAAAACTTGAATTGTATAACGAAATTAGCAAGAAAATAATCTGTATTATTTGTAGCCCCACGGTGGGCGCCAAACTATTTACCGTTAAAATGGTAATAACAATTAAATTTGTTGATGGGACTCTAAAAATATGTAAATTATTTTTATGCTAGTTGTAAAGCAGTTGATGCTATGTGTGTGATGTTTAAGGACGAGATGCGAGCTAAAATAGAGTTATAATCGAACTGATAAGTTAGATGTTCAGGGCCTCGAGCTTGTTGGTTTGGAGCTTCGAGGTCGATTCCGGCTCGGGCTCGAGCTATTAGGGGCAATTGGAGAAGGGCTAACAGTTGTGAAATAATTATAAGAGGCTCTTTATGGCCAATGATAAACAATAAATGAAGAACAAGTATGAAGATAGTAAATAAGAGCAACAATATCGAGAGAGTGTGTTAGAGAAAAGAGAGAGAGAGAGAGAGAGTTATCATATATTTCTTGTAGAATAGTTGGAGCAACATCAGTCCTCTACGAAATGGTAAAACCCCACTTTATATAGAAGGGGAAACCTTATATGGTACGACATACATTTATTTGTAAAGATATGGAGATGGGAGAGCTAGATGTGACTGTTTGATCTGGATTTAGAGTAGGCCGGCTAAACTTTGTCAGACTTAGCCGCGTATCCTGATAACTCCCCATTTTTACTTTTAGCCCCGGCCTATATTCTCTTCAGTTCGGGTGCCGACGAGCTCTGAAGAAGACGACTCGAGCGCATCTTTGCAGCCTCGAGGCTATGAAGTGATCTTCCAAAACGCCTTAATGGTGGAACATCGGACCCTTCTATTCTGCCGCACACAATGAATTTGAAAGGTCTGGAGCTAATAACGTTACCATATTTTTGGCTGGAGAGTCTTTGTCAATAACGTTACTTTATCCTTTGCTTAAAGTCTTTGAGAATGAATCTTGAAAAGTTATCAGAATGTTAACGTTTTATTCCCCCACATCTAATTGTAATATTGCTTTGAAGGTCTTGGAAGTGAGTGCCTTGTAATTAATCTACTAAGTTTCCGCTTAACAAAAAATGACCAACGAGTCATTCTTTTAATATGTGGCATGCTGCCACGTTTTGGGGTTAATCTTATCCAATATATCCTCAATTAATTAGGTAATGTCCCGTTACCCTTTAATTAACCAATTACCCGTGTAATTGAGGATTATTCCCACTTAATTAAAATACTACTCACTTTTTATATACCTTATACATCTTATTATTATGGTCATGTGGTACCTCATATGGTACTAGTCCATAAATATTGAGTACTTTAACTCGAATCGTATTTTATCCCAACATTCCAAATTTTGACGAAAATTCGTGTTCTTTGACTTGCTTCCCCTCTCATCTTCACGAATTTACTTATTACTTGATTAATCCTTATAATCTCCAAATAATCTTTTTCTTGGACTGATGTCCATTGCCTTATGACAAATTGAACGTACAATACAACAGGGTGCAACATCGTCCTAATTTAATACTGTGAAGCATAACATCATCCTAATATAGTATTGCAGGATGTGACATCTCACTTCTGAGCTCTCATTGATTAATTTATTTATGGCGTATTTTCATGTACGAAAATATGGGGTGTAACATCATTTCCCCCTTTGAAACATTCGTCCTCGAATGTTGACTGATACGCTTATCGTTCTCATATACCATAGCTTTTGCGAATACTTTAGTAGTCCTCTTGCCATCTAGGCAAGTGTTTTGTGAATAAATCCAAAGTCCAGGGCATTCCCCCCATTTAGGCCTCTTTCCTACTCCGTGACTTGTGATCAAATTCCTTCCAATCTCGTAACTGTTGCTACCTTCCATCATGCAACTTCTACGATACTGACCTTGTAAGTATGCCTATGCGACTCTCCTCTCCTTTTTCCTCTAGCTTTTAGCCAATCCTGCAGTTCTTCGCTTGGTATTTTGTCAAACTTACGAATATTGCTATATCTTATTTTGTAGACCTGATTATCCATTTGTATTACTTTACTGCATCTACGTAGATCATACTATACCATAAATCTAACCTCGATTTCTCGTTACTGAGGTCTGCTACCAAATGCCAGATTACTTTTATTGCTTATCCCATACATAATCTATGTCCTCTCACATTACTGTTTATCTTAAGAATGACGACCTAATCTCTTCTCATACTTTATAACTTTTATCCATCCATTGTTTATTCACCTCAATTTTGATCCATAATCCTCCCCTGATAACTTAATATTGCCGCTAGGATTCACATTTTATCGGGGAACATCTGAAATGATTAGATTGATCTACCTGGGGTGATACCATGCTTTCATAACCGTATCTCACAGCATTCCAATGTGATTCACCTTGCGTGTTATTTTAATCCTGTACAATTCATGAGATCCCTTTCTTTTCTTCGTCAGATAATTACTCAATCGAAGACCCAAACGTCATCCTTTGTCTATAATAATTATACCCTCATTCTATTAATAGGGCATTCCATCTCTTCTAAATCTTATTAGGCTTAGACTCCTTTAATTTCATTCAGCCTATATTGAACTTTCTATAACTTAGAGAAACTATTAGCTTTCTTATTTTTATAGGTTTAATCCCGAGGACTTATCCGTTCTCGTCACCTTCTCGCTCGCCCTTTCTCGTTCTTACTCCTATCATAAAACTTTTTAGCTTTAGTATACTTTAGCTTGGGACCTATGCCTATCTGTTTATACTATTTGCGGCCTTCCTTCAACTTGCTTGTACCATAGATTTCCTTATGTTGTTCTGGAATATCAAGCGAGACATCACATCGTCTCTAACTGTTCTTTACTCTCTTGACCACATTTCTTGGTACTTAGAAACCATAGTCTGGAAGGTACACCACTGACGACGCTGCTATCATTCCTGGATATTGAATCCTAGTGCTTATAGCTTTCTATCCGAAGCATGGACTATTCACGATCTTCTGACTTTTAATATCTTGTACGTTTTTCACCTTTACATTACTTACCTTAAAATCTTCCATCGTATCTTTTTATCTGTTTCATGAACTCCCTTCCACATAGGTATAATTCACGTCCATAACTTGAAGCTATATTACAATACCTGCACCTTTGGTACATATACAATCCGATGGGAGCTCAATACTGAATTGTTATAAGGCTGGTATTTTTCACACTGGCTTTATCGTAGAACCATTGTAGAATATTATGGTTCTACTATCCCTTTGGTTTCTCAGGTATTAATAGCGATCCTATAATGTTCTCAATCATGATTTTTATAATTTTCGGGGTCGAATAATCAGATTCCTGATTTACTTCGTCGATGTATCTCATTAGTTTCCTCCTTCTTCTGATCAACCTTCATGTAGGCTTAAGCTACCTCCCGATATGTGGTTCATGGTATTAGTTATTACATTTAGCCCTTCATGGGCACTGAGGAATATCCATGATACAATCTTTTGGCTATGACCTGGGCTCAATTCTTTCTTTTAACTTATACCGAATTTTTCTACGGCTGTATATGCTCCATGTATAAAACTCCAAACTCTTGATTGTGTCCATAACGCAACTAACTCTAGATCATGAATCGAATAATTCTTTTTGTTCCATCTCAGATTTTTTCAAACGTAAGCAATTACTTTTCCTGGTCTTTCTGCCCCCTTCTTGCGTGCATACTTAGCTTATCTTGGTGCCCACGCATATTGGAATTCCACAGAACTCATATAATCTTGAATATCACTTTTGATTTTACTTCCCGTTCATTAGCCATAGTAGGTGTCATTTTTTGGAGTGCATACAATGTTATTATGAGACAGTCGTTATAAGACAGTTTCCTCCGTAGGTCACCCAGCTTAGGCTGAAGCCTTCTTCCTTATTTCCTCAGCTAGTCTTTTGTTGTAGTACTTAGGGAGAACCCTTGACTCTCGTAAAGTTGTGAGCATATTATGGACCTTTTGATGTCCTTACTTGCCTATAATTATCCGTAATTGCTTACCTCTATACCCTTATACTTGTAGGGTTACTTCTGAACTGCTATTTTGAAGGTTTGCTTGGTGTCTTTCTCTTTTATTTCAGTGATACTCATATGGTACCTTTAACTACCCCGACTCCTATCTGAATATATCTCAAGTATTACAATGATATTGCTGCGAGGCCGAATTCACAATATTGTGTTTTGCTATGCTTATCCTGCATGATTTGCTGATTTGTATGTGTCCTCTTGTCTATCCATTAACTAGGCTCTTCCAGAATCAACTACTAACTACTCGTTGTCCCATTCTCAAATCAATACTCCATGTAATCTTTCTTGGGTTATTTCCTTTGTCTTAAGTTACGTCTCCTACTGGCTTCTTATTCATCAATAATATCTCGAGCAGGAGCCCTTACTTTCTCTCCTTGACGTCGTACTTACCTAATAGTCTTGAATCATAGCATATATTTAACATTTGAATAAGTGCAATCTCATCCCTTTCTCATTCTTATCGCATCCTTCCTTTACCGTACCATAGTTACTAGATCCACTTAATTCTAACTTACTGTCACATCACTCGATATTCCCCCCTTTAGGGGACTACTAAGAGTTGAAGCCACGAGGATCTACCTGTAGATGTGTTACCTCTTTATCTTTGGTGTCTTTTCACTTATCGGTGACCCTTCCTTGTCTTGCAGCAATCCTTCTATACCAAGGATAACAAAATTCCTTACTCATGATGGTAACACCTAGTGTAGTTGGCACACACAGTTCCTTAAGTTTAGCTTTACTCACATTGCTTTTTTTAGGAAAGCATATGCCTGAATGACCATTCTCTGAATTTCTCATGAATCTTCTTCTGTGGTCCATTCTTTTACTGCAGGAAAGAAATCTGAAATTCCCATGATGTCGGGTATTATCCAATCACCCAGCCCCTAATTCATCTTTAGTTTATCTTGTTTACAAGCCCATACTAATTTCTATTACTCTAGGGATTAACTCTCCTTTCCAGTAGTCGCATTTGAGTCACAAACTTATTTCTCGAAATGAGGATATAACTGTATGGCCTATACTCTTTTGTTTTCTTAAGGCCTTGATCCTCTCGTCATTTCCTTCACTTGAATATATATCCTATAATACAGTCACTATTTTTTCTACTGTTGTCATCCATGCATCACATCTTACTCATAATGCTTCATTTACTCTCTTCTCATTTCCTACTAACATTTCTGTCTAACACTTTATTTTGAAATTTTCAACAGGACATTCCTTTGTTTTTAGCTCCAATTGCTCCGTCTATTGTCTCTTTGGGTTGCCTAACATTCTTTCTTTACTAGGGACGAAGCCACACTAAGGTAACATTTATCCTTTCAAGGCTTCCAGTGTCTTTTTTTTTTATAGTACTCATATCTAGCTGTATTATTTCAGACTGTACCATTTGGGTGTTCCACAAGGAGATTTTGTTAGCACATTTATAATAACCTTTGGAAATGTCAACTAACGCAAGCAATCTAACCATCATTTTGGGTTACTCTAACCCCAACCGGTTCCTGATATTCGTCCTTCTGTTAGCTCCCATGGAGCATAATTGAGATGGCTGTGAATAATTGTACATACCTCTGTCATAATTGAAGGTATCTCGAAATGCCTATACTTCTCTGCTTAAAATGTAAAATACTGTTACTGTTCATTAACTGGGTACCTCGTACCCTTATTCACCTTGCTTCTTTTATTTGCTGAAACTTGTGTCAACCTTCTAATTCTCTTATTCTTTTTTACCGTAAGAGTTAATAGACATTCTTACCTTAGGGATCTGTATCAAGAAACTAACACGTTAAGACACACATGATTTGCTCAATACCTCAAATTTATCCATCATAAACATGATGAAAAAATCGAATTCCTCTAACTCAACCCTTTCACAACTATATCTCTTATCAACCATCTTTCAAGATGTAGGTATCGAATTATTACGAATAAAATAGAAGTTAGAAAGTTGAATTCTTACGATTGAGCTCTACACACGATCTAGACTAAGAAGAAAGAGTGAACGTCCTAAAAACCTTGTAGCCTCTTGCTTATAAGTGTTGTGCGTGACACACCCATAAACAAGACTCTACTAGACACGACTTGTAGACTCCCCAGGACAGAAATGCTCTGATACCACTTTTTGTCACGACCCAAACCGATGGGCCGCGGCTACTCAGTACCTTACTTAACCGAATACCAATGTAACATATCTTTCATATCATTCCATCATCGGTAAATGAACCAGAGTAAAGCATGAGGGAATACAAGCTTATACATATAAAGTACGAGCCTATAAGACCAATATAACCACTCATGTACTAAACATAGATCGACAAGGCCATACAATCTTTTATGTACATGATATCTGCCTACAAGCCACTAAGAATACATAATTTTCATAAAGGTCGGGATAGAGTCCCGCAATAAAAAATGCACGTCTAAATCATTCTAACCAAACTAGCAACTTTGAAGCAAATTGAGCACACCAACATCTTCCGCTAAGCTGATAGCCTACTTGGAGGGCTCTCCATCTGTCTATTGGGACTTGCGGGCATGAAATTCAATGTCCCCAGGCAAAAGGGACCTCAGTACGAATAATGTACCGAGTATGTATGGAACATACATAAGTACATAATATACATGGAAGAAATATAGAGTAAATGACTAAACCTGTAAGTCTGGATAACTTTGTAAATCATGAAATAATTATAGTGTCATGCATATGCGTATGTATGTCATGTCATGCATAGGTACATGTTTCATAACATCATCAGGCCTCTGAGGGCATCCCATCATATCATATCGACCACTATGGGCAAAATCATCAACGTATATCAGTTGATCAGGTGGTGATACATATATAACGCCATAACCTTTTCTCATATATATATATATATATATATATATATATTT
>MU770355.1:120775-132586 GCA_026770625.1 Nicotiana glauca | reverse complement strand
ATATATATATATATATATATATATATATATATATATATATATATATATATATATATATATATATATATATAACACCGTCTGATCATAGATCAATGCATGTATATATTCATGAAATGCATAAGAAATACGTGAATAAGATTTTCTCGGAATGCTATAAAAATCAATAAACATTATCCAATACGTATTTTTTTGGGACCCATGAACAAGAGATAATAATAATTCACATTCCGAATCAAGATTATAGGCACCCCTAGTATTTCTATTAATAGAGTAATTTATTAGAACCGTGTGTTTGCTCGTTTCTACTGTATAATTTGGATCATGCCAAACAGAAAGAAGGGATGACCTTAACATACCTCAACCGATTCTCTTGACAATCCCTTTAACACCGTTGATTGCGACAATGCGTAATAGTGGATCGTTGTAGAGAAGAATTCACATGATATTCTTTGAAAAAGATTGCACCGTACTCCCTTTGAATCGCAAAACCCCGTTGCTATAACATCACGTAGTCCCGTTTTATCTTTTGTAGCAAAGTCACGTTGACAGAATTTTTGATGAGTTGCTGAAATTTCCATCTTCATTTTACAGATTCAAATGATGAATTTGAAAGGTGTTTGGAGCTAACAATGGTTGGAGAGTCTTTGTCAATAACGTTACTTTATCCTTTGCTTAAAGTCTTTGAGATTGAATCTTAAAAAGTTATCAGAATGTTAACGTTTTGTTCCTTCACTTCTAATTGTGATATTATATTGAAGGTCTTGGAAGTGAGTACCTTGTTATTATTCTACTTAGTTGCGACTTAACCAAAAATGACCAAAAAAGTCATTCTTTTAATATGTGGCATGCTGCCACGTTTCGGGGTTACTCTTGTCCAATATATCCCCAATAAATTACTAATGTCATGTTACCCGGTACTTAACCAATTACCCGCACAATTGAGAATTACTCCCACTTACTTAAAATACTGCTCACTTTTTATTTACCTTATACACCTTACTATATGGTCATGTGGTACCTCGTATGGTAGTAGTCCATAAATACCGAGTATTTTAGCTTGGGCCGGATTTTATCCCAACATACCAAACTTGGACGAAATTTATTTTCTTTGACTTGCTTCCCCTCTCACCTTCACGAATTTACTTATTACTTGTTTGAAATAACATAATCCTTATATCTCCAAATAATCTTTTCCCTGGGCTAGTATCAATTACCTTACAACAAATTCAACGTACAATACTACATGGTGCGATATCGCCGTAATTTAATACTGCAAAGCATAACATCATCGTAATGTAGTACTGCAGGACGTGACATCTCACTTTCGAGCTCTCATCAATAAATTTATTTCTAGTGTATTTTCATGTACTCAAATATGGGGTGTAAACAGTTCGAGATTGGGGAAGAAAAACTGATAGGGCGAGACCTCGTGCATCAGGCTATGGAGAAGGTTAAGATCATTACAGAACAGTTGAAAACTACTCAGAGTCATCAAAAGTCCTATTCGAATGTACGTCGCAAGGATTTGGAGTTCAAAGATGATTATTGGGTATTCTTGAAGGTTTTCCCCATGAAGGGTATAATGCAGTTTGATAAGAAAGGTAAGTTGAGTCCGAGGTATGCCGGACCATACAGGATCATTTAGGGGACTGTTCGGGTGGCATAAAATCTTGAACTACCTCTAGAGATATCTTTAGTGCACCCGGTATCTCATGTATCCATGTTGAAGGTGGTGATTGGTGATCCGTCGCTCATTATTCTGATTGAGACAATTGAGGTTAATGAGGAATTAACTTATGAGGAAATTCCAGTAGCCATTCTTGATAGGAGTCTGTAAGCTAAGAAAGAAAGAAATTTCCTCCATGAAAGTAATATGGCGGAACCAACAGGTTGAAGAGGCAACCTGCGAAGCCGAGGAAGAGAAGAAAAAGAAGAATCCTAATTTATTTTATTAGCTATGTAATTGTATCCATGATGTTGAAATCTAACTCTCTACAAATTTTGTTTCCCCTGTACTACTTATGTTAAGGATTCTCCTTCTTGGTAAGGTAATGTTTATGGAATTGTGGCCGGTGTTGTTTCCAATGTATTACATCGTTGTGTTGTGGTTATGTTGATAGGATTGGCTTTGGGATTCTCTAGCAGGTGGATAGGCCTAATTACAGGGGAGAATCCGGCGAAATTTTTGGAAATTTAGATAGTTATTCAAAAGTTGGGAGTACTAGTGTATGAAGAAATAGTTGGTTCACATTATATGCTAATGGAAGACTTTGACCCCGATTCGAGAATGAATGATGCTAAGCGGGGGAGGATGCGAGGCCCCTCAAGTTTCGTATTAGTCTGAGGCCATAAGCACACTCACAAGCTGCTTAAGTGTCGTCTTGCTTTTCGGGAGCGGTTAAGGGTTGTAAAAACTTATATGATTATGATATTAACTTTAGTAGGTGTATTGGATGCTGTTTAAGGTCTAAGGAGATCCCTATAACTAAGCCAAGTTGGGAGCTATGCAATGCTCTAAAGTTTCAAATAAATTTTCACAGGACCCGACTTCAAATGCATGCGAATTCCAAAGTATAAAGACTTAGGTAGTGATATACCTTTCAAATTAAATCCCTTTGAGTCTAGTTTCTAACTCATCAAATTGTTAGTCATTTAGATATTTCTATAGAAAGTTATGGACATTTTACCTTACCTATACCACAGTTGCACCCAGATGAGCGACCGTGTATATAAGAGGGATTTCTGCCTTGTGTGCGTGGCCAGATGAATTCACTTTCATAGGTGTACAGTCGCTCACGTAGGAGCCCTATAAATACCCCAAAGTCTAGGTAGAGAAAGTGCCTATGTTATTTAATTGATCTAGGGGTTGCTCTATCAAGGGGAATCCGTCGTATACGTCCCTACCATGAACCACAATAATATTTTTGGAGTATTTTGAGTTGATTACAACTCCTAAACACATATATTAACAAGGATAATCTTGAAGATCCATAGATTTCCATTATAATCCCCAAATTGGTCAAGAATACTGCAAGTTGGGATTTTTTACGAGTTTCACTATAAGAGGTATGTCTACCATCTCTAACTAATTAATGGTAATTAGTTATGCATGAAAAGTTAGTTAGTGGCAATGTTTCGTCTTACTATTCTTTTATTCTCCATGGTGCCGGGTTATGTAGTGTCTATCATTTTTCTTGTGCATTTACTTTTTCATTTTCATGATGTTACTTTTCTTATTGTTTCTATTGGTGGTAATGATATTGTCTATTTTTGTCCCCTAGAGCTGAGGATCTTTTGGAAACAACCTCTCTCCTGCTTCGGGGCAGGGGTAAGGTCTGCATACATATTACCCTCCCAAACCCCATTAGTGAGATTTTATTGGGTCGCTATTGTTATTGTTGTTGTTTTTTTTATTGTTGTTGTTCTATTTATGTATGAAATATCTTTTATGACCTATGGGATGGTGGTTGGAAGCCATAAGTGCCTAACCTAGGTTGTGATGGTGTTGTAGAGATTGTAAAATGGTTCAATTAATAAGATTGGTGGTTTGAGTGTTAATTGTTGGGTATGCATGTGCTAATGGAAGTATTTGATGACCTTGAGATGATTGTAAGGTAAATCATTGGTGTGGAAGGTTGTTGTTAGGTGAAGAAATTCCATTAACTGAGGTTGTAGAAAAACATGCACATTAGATGTTTGATAAATAAATTTAAATGACTTATAGTATAGAAATCTTACTAATACTGGTACAATTGTGTTGCATTGTTGTAGATTGAAGCTGTTTAATGTAGTGTACCATCGTATTATTATTAAGGGGTGAATTCTGGTATGTTGGTTAAAATCCTCTTTTCGAATAGAACCCTACAATGTTCTTGTAAGTCGCAAGTTGCTCATTACAAATTGAAGATTCCAAAGAAGCCTTGTGCCAAAAGATGTGTGTGTTCGATATGTATTACAAATGTTCTTGTTAGGTTATGTTACTATCTGAGAATGTATTCAAAGTATGGGTTAGTTATTTAAATATTATAACTTCAAGTCGTGATTCAAATGAAAGGTATTATGCCAAATTGTGTATGAAATCTCAATGCACTTAAGACTCCTACTTGCTCACTTGTGTACTTAAGGTTTTGAATATAAATGGATTGTTGTCAATGGTCCATAATGATGTTTGAAAGGGAAAGAGGTGAGCATGAAATATGAAATACGACCAATGTGCCAAGAATGATATGGGCCAGTAGTGCCAATGAAACTAAGAAACATGTAAAAGATGTTGAAATGAGTTGTGAATCTTTTTATTAATAAATACTTTGGTAGTATCATTATTCACAAATAAAGGGTAGGTTTCAATAGCCTAACAACGAAACTACAAATGCCGGTGAAGGAGTGGATTGTAATTATTCCCCTCATTTGGGATGGGATTGATGTGATGAAAATATTCCCTTTATTGGATAAGATGATTGTTAGAAAAGGGTGATGTCGATCCACACGATATTTTTCTGAGACGGCCTAGATGGTCGGGTCGTGATCGGACGCCATATTGCACACATGGTGGTGATTTTGCTTGAAATTGTAATTGAGTTAATGATTGAAACTGTGATAGTGGGAGACGGCCTAGCCGATCGGGCCATGATCGGACTCCGTGCTAAAACAACGGTGGTATATCGGTGCTAGGATCTCCCAACCTAAAATAATGGAAATTTACTTGAAGACTTATCTTGCTTTTAACTTGATGTTTAGTATTGTTCGAGGTTTCCATTGATTTTAAGAATGTCCTTTCTTGTATTGATACTTGTTCTAACGAGAGGGTGTTTAGTCATATATAGTAGTTCTATTCCATATATACTAACGTCCCTTTCGCCAATAGCACTGTATCATTAATGGATGTAAGTGATTGCGTAGCAGGTGGCATTGATCATTGTTAGCATAATACCCTCTTGTCAACATATTTGGTGATCCCCACTTCATTCGGGATCGTGTATCTTTTGTCCCACGTGTATTATGTTTTGATGTATAATCAGGCCTTGTTGCCGGCACTATCATAGTACTTTGTATCCATAGTGGCTCCGTAACACGGTGTGGGTTGTATATGGGTGTTGGAAAAGTCAGACCAGACTTCTTGTATTTGAATTACTTGTTTTACATAACTTATGAATGTATATGTAATTTGAGACTATAAAATGAAGTAACTAATAGCAATAAAATTAGTAATGTTCATGAATCCTCTTAAAGTAAATTAATGAAGCTTATCCTCTCTTAATTTATGGGTGGGTTGGGTAAAAGAAAATCTAGCAGGCTTGCTCGGCCGGGTTATTTCGGTTAAGTGTCGGTTGCGCTCTCCGAGGTAGTAAAAGACCAACTCTCATCTCATAACCCCTAATAGTCACACAGATGACCGATACACAGGGTCCACAGTAATAAAATCACCCACTAGCATGGATACATGAACATGCACAACTAAAGAATCATCGCATATCCAAATAACAAGCAAAGTATGGTGACACGTATGAATAAGTGGAACCAGGGTCAAATAAAATTGAAGCATCCATGTGGCACACAAAACAATACTTTTAATCATGGCCTCAGAAGCATCTATTTCTAACCTGGTGGGAAATGCATAGAAACATGCCTGATCATCACTTGAACGACCTCCCCCTCTAGGGTGACCTTTTGCTGATTGAGCCCTACCTTGAGCTGGCTGTGCGGGTGGTGTAGCTGCTGGTGCTGACATGATATGAGAGCTCTACTGTGGTGAAATCCTTCTTGATATTACTCAATTCTCCATCTCATAAGAACCTCTGCCGTAAGGCTGCTGATCTTGGTAATTCGAAGAGCTACTTATGGAAACTTGAGTAGATAGAGCATGGTAGGAACTCTATACTACCAACAAACTGAATGATGACTGGGCTGCGTGTGCAGTATAGGAATCGTGGCTAATTGAAGATCCACGAAGAACATGATGATCTGCATGTACGTGTCCAGAAGGATGACCTCTATTGTAATGTAACTAGCCTTCAGATGAAGCACTGCTGAAACTACCTAAACCACGAGGGATCTTGTCTTCCCTCTCCTTACAGTCGAGCATCTGAACCTGCTCAAAACGTCTAACAATATTGACCACCTGGTCAAACCTAGCGTCCGTCGTAACATCTCGAGCCATACTATAACGTAAACCATAGTTGAGGCCGTTAGTGAACCTTCTGATCTTCTCCCTAAGTGGGAACCAGCCATATAACATGACGTGCCAAACCTATAAATCTCATCTCGTACTAGATCATAATCTTACCCTCTTAGCATAGATGCTCAAACTCCCTATGCAGCTCCTCTATGCGAGTCTGTTGAACAAATTTCAATAAGAAGAGAACTAAGAACTCATGCCATGTAATGCCGCCGTGTCAGCTGGTCTTCTCAACTCATAAGCCTTCCACCACCTGTATGATGCCCTTGTTAGCGAAAAGGTTGTAAATGCAACTTTACTAGTGTACAAAATACCTGATGTGTGCAAAATCCACTAGCACCGATCTAGAAAACACTGAGCATCCTATGACCCTCCCCAGTGAACTCTGGAGGTGTAAGCCTCCCAAACTGCTCCAACCCCTTCTGCTCCCCGTCACTCATAGGTGGGCCAGCCTCGGCCAGAGCAGCAACAACCATCTAAACTGGTAATACCCCCGGTGTAGCCCGAGCAAGCTGCTCTAGAGTGCGAGTGGTAGGAGCCTGGGCATTTCCCCCGGCGTGTGAGGTAGCTAATGCAACTGGGATTGAAATCCTATGAGATAGGCTCGTGCATAGAGTCAAAATCTAGGCCATGTCCTAATGAGGGCTAGGAATGATAATAGGTACTAGTAGTTCCAAAGCTTGTCCTACCGGCTCCACAGTATCTAAAACCTACTCCTTAGCTGGAGCGACTTTTGGCTCTAAAGGTGCTGCCCTAGTTGTAGTGCGAGACCCACCTCGGCCTCTTTCGAAGCTCCGGCCTCTCGCGACTCTAACTGGGGGTACTGGATCTCGTAAACCCTATCCAGCTGTACGTATCCTCAACATATTTGGAAGAATAGAAGACTCAAGGTTCAAACTTCGGAAATAACAAACCCGCACAACAAGAATGCAAGAAAGTAAATTTTTTTACAACAGTTTGGTAGCCTCTCGAAGATAAGTACAAACGTCTCGGTAGTGATCCTCAAGACTCTAGTAAACTTGCTCATGACCCATAATACCTATCAACCTAGGGTTTTGATACCAAGTTGTCATGACCCCAAAACCCTAACTAGTTATGATGGCACATAACACACTTGTTAGGCAAGCCAAGCATAACCATAATGAACCATAATAGAAGAAATTATAGAAATAACATATGTCTAAACCCTTAGTATAGAGCAATTGTACCAATATATGCTAAATCCCGCAGAACTGGTAAATATAGAGTCATGAGCTCTAAAATGGAAATACAAGTCTAAATAGACAAATACAGTACTGTACGAAATAAAAACAATAATATATAAGAAAAGAGACGTCCAAACTGCGGTCAAGAATGCAACTCTACCTCATCTCTTGACAATCATTTCCGATGTATGCATCCATTACTGATGACTAGGTCCAACACCCGGGTATGGACAATTAAGTGAAAAGTATAGCACGAGTACAACTAACCCCATGTACTTAACAAGTATCAAAAATAAAATTGGAGATGTACAATACCCAAGAATTATAAGTGATACTTGCTATAACATGTAGAATAATGTAATCAAATCATAAAGAATAGAAGGAATCATGTGTGTGAACAGTTACTCAAGTACTCTACTCCATCAATAATCCAACATATAAAGATAATATACAAGAAAATCACGTAAATAATCATGGAAATTGCAAGTAAAGATGAAATGTAATATCCAACAACACTGGCCAAAGTTTCCTCAATTTTCCATATCCATACCAATCCATTGATATGTTTCCCTGAAATCTGCGTGTATACCATCTAGAGAGAAACATGAGAGAGTGACCCTATGGGGATGGTTCATTATCAACATATGCGGATGGTTCATTATCAACACGTATCATGACTCATTCAACGTGCTATCAGCCCGGCGTAGTCACAAGCTCAATATCATAATCTGCCCGGCATGGTCAGAGGCATAACAACACAATCCACCAGCGTGGTCATATACATAACAACACAATCCGCCTAGCGTGGTCTCATGCATAAAAGCACAATCTGCCCGGCATGTTCACAAGCATAGCAACACAATCAGCCTGGCGTGATCACAAGCTTAACACCTAATCCGTTTGGCGTGGTCACAAGAATAACAACACAATCAGCATGGTATGGTCACAGGAATAAATACACATTCCTCTTGGTGTGGTCATGGGCATAACAACACATTCCCGCCCAGTGTGGTCACATGTAATCCGCCGGGTGTTGTCACATGCATAACAATTGAATCCACCCAGTGTGTTCACAAGCAAAATAACACAATCTGCTCGGCGTGGTCATATACATCAAGTCCAAATCTTGTCACACAGGAGCGAATACATAAGAACACATGTATATGATCAATGAATATGAGATTTCATGCTCCTGGACCGGTATAAGTCACATGCTAAAGTGTATGCATCTGAAAAGTGTACTATCATAGTACAAATAAAAAATCCATCACGAAAATAGCAAATGTCAAGCTCAATCAGGAGATTAGCCTTTATGAAATCTCAAAACATCGACGAAATAGCGCACAATAGGGTACAACTATGAGAAACATCACAACTTAAATTTTGAAAATCAATTCAAGGCATGTCATAGCTAAGAACTACACTGAGCATGGATAAATACCCCGGTGCTCGCACATGGGCTCAATCCCCATACATATGCACACCTATAGAGCTATCACAAATAACTCAGGCAACTAGTGCCTCAACCATGTTTAGGTAAGAAACTTACCTCAAGCAAGCCGAGTCACTCCTCTAACAAGCCTTTCCCATATGAATCAACCTCCGGATGGCCCGAGTCTAGCCAAACAAACTTAATATAATCAATAAAAGTCAAAGGAATTGATTCCAAATGATAAAGCTAAGATCTTTAACCAAAACAAAAAAGTCAATCCCAAATGGTCAACCTTAGACCTGCACCATGGAACCTGACAAAATTCACAATTTCTGAATGCCCATTCAAATACGAATCCAATCATACAAAAATCACGCAATTTTAACCGCAAATCGACCCTCAAATTATCAAAACTCACTATGCAATGACATAGTTCAAAAACATCAAAATCTTACCTTTAATCCTCACACATTAGGTGTAATAATTAATGGGCAATCAATATATAACATCAAAAGTGAGTAAAGATAACTTACCATTTTAATTATGATGAAAAATACTTCAAAACTTACCCTAGACTGATATCTACAATCCTAAAAATTTGAAGAAACACTAAATCGTCGATGTTATAAGTTGTGATAGGAAAATTGCATCTGTGATCCAAAACTCTGCTTTCGCGAGACCGTTTTGCGGTCAAAACTCTGCTTTCGCGAGACCGTTTTATGGTCGTACTCCCGCTCTTGTGCATCCGCATCTACAGATCCATTCCGCATCTGTGATCCCAGCTTTTTTAGCCACACTCTGCTTCTGCGAACGTTTCGTCATAGAAGCGCATCCGCTTCTATGGAATTCTACGCGAATCTGCAAAACACCCCTAGGCAAGACATTCCCGCACCTACGCAGCAGAAGCCGTACTGGCAGTTATCCATCTGTGGCCAGACCCTCCGTAGATGTGAAAACACCAGAAGTTGCAACTCCTTCAGCAATTCCTCAAGTCTAAATATGATCTGAAACTCATCCGAAACACAGCTAAATCCCCCGGGGCCCCAGCAAAACATACCAACACGTCCCAAAGCATGATACGTACCTACTCGAAACCTCAAATAACATCAAATAACAACAAAACCATGAATTGCACCCCAATTCAAGCCAAATGAAACTAATGAACTTCCAACATCAAAAACTTATGCCGAAACACATCAAACCAACCCAAACTGACCTCAAATTTTGCATGCGTGTCCCAAATTACACAACATACCTATTCCATCTCCTAGAACTAAAATATGAACCCGATATCAACAAAGACAACTCTCGGTCAAACCTATCAACCTTCCAAACCTTCACTTTCTAATTTTCACCAAAAATTACCAAACCAACCTACGGACCTCCAAATTTGAAGTTGGACATACGCATAGGTCTAAAATCATAATACAAAGATATTGAAAAGCTCAAAACTCCATTCCCGAGCCGTCTACACAAAAGTGAAACTCCGGCCAACTCTTTTAACTTAAGCTTCTAACCTTGGGACTAAGTATTCCAATTCACTCTAAACCTCTCCGAAACCAAACCAACCACCCCAAAAAGTCACATAATCACTAATGAACATAGAAGAGGTAATAAATAAGGAAATCAGGCTAAAATAAAGAAAACAACCAGTCAAATAGTTACAATCAACTTCAATTTACATAAATCTTGGATAAAAACTCACCTTGTATGATCTAAGTGAAACCTTGGTTGAAATCCTTTTCAAAAGCACTCGTAAAGTTTGACCCCAAAAAATTTCTCCTTGACCTAGGGGGGATATATAACTTTCCCATGTGTGATTGTGATTATCTGGGATTTGAACGTGCACCTGAGCGCGCAGTTGGAGTAGCCAACTTCTTAAGGGGTGCTTCCGCACAGTCGAGAATGCATCAGGCAGTGTTTGTTAAGAGGATCATAACTTGTGTTAAACGTCCAAATGAAAAACGATTTGATCTGTTGGAAACTAGATTTAAAGATCTCTAATTTGATATTTTTCATCTAGTGTAACTCATTATACACATGGAGGTATCGTCATCAGGAGTAAGTTCATATGGAACTTTGGGCATCTTTTACTCTTAAAAAATGTTAACTTGTTCCAAGATACTTATCCCTGTTTCTAAACATCTTTATAATCCTTCAAACCGTGTACAATATGTGTCCATATATTGAAATGGATTTATCCAGAATTATAGTTATACAAATGATATGCTTAGTGCTTAATCACCTTCTAATGGGGCCTTTAATATTTGAAAAATACTCTGGGGTACTATAAATTCGTTGATGTAATGTTATCGCATGTATTTGGCATCTTGGGATAGGTTCGAGTAGTGCTTATAGACTTTTTTTTATGATTGGGCGGGATCCCAGATGGCTTTGGTGAGTTCGAACCACCCAAAGCATGTTTATGTTGCAAATTTTGCTTGTGTCTGATGTTCTTCGCAATTGCGGAAAAAGTCTTGTGATCGCGGAGAAGGAATTTGGAGATGCCAGTTTTATTCTCCGCATTCGCATATAGAGGTTCGCATTCGCAATGGGTCATGGCCTGTTGATCATTGCGTTCGGGCCTAGTGTGTCACATTCGTGGAGCAGTGCCTCACGCTGAAGAATAGCATTCAGAATCGCGTTTAGCGAGTAGTGTTTGCATAGGTCGGGGGCATCTATGCCTTGCATTCATATGGACTCTTCCGCTCTTGCAAAGAGGTTTTTGAGACAATGGCTAATTTTTCCTTCGCAATCGCAAGGGGACTGTCGCAATCACGAAGGGTAGTGTTGGGTAGAATATTTATGTTGTTATATAGGATTTTAGCCCATTATGTCATATTCTCAACCCAACACTTGGGGATGAGCAATTTTACTTCGAGACTTTTATACAAGTCTTTAGGGTAAGTAATTTCTACTAATTTTTGGTATTATTTCAATAATCTATGTGGATTAATAACATCCAAAATACGGAATTTGAGATAAAAAAAATTTTTTTG